>PVLA01005412.1:0-147263 GCA_004027455.1 Hydrochoerus hydrochaeris | reverse complement strand
CCATGAGCTCTTTCACTTCTCTCACATTATTCACAGAAGGCAAAACCCCACAACCAGTCCTCACAAAGGGGTTATCTAGAGGGCCTCCAGCAACCCCCCTGAGTCTCCACCCTCGACTCCATATTGAGCATTACATAAAAACATACACATGTGAACTACACAAATTACAATTATCAGTACAAAACATTTCAAGATCCCCGCGCCCAATTCCCACATGCGGTGTCCTTTTCCTGGAAAAGCAATTGTCACAAGGCGTGGATGGACTAGGACGCAGCATGGACAGAAAAGGGCGCCGCAAAAAAAGCGTTCAGAGTTGGTTTGGCAGTGGTTTGCAAAATAACTGTGAATGCAGATCTTTAAACTTGTTTCTTTTAGTACAGGATTTATTTGTAAATAAAATATTTCACATTACTACAATATATACAACAGATACAAATCTAGCAAACCTCTTTGAAGTTAGTGTGGGAGAGGAGGCCTGCTAATGTCTACTTGGCTTCTTTCTCATCATCCTCTGAGGCAACCCTTTGACATACTACTGCTAAACTAGATAAAGTCCTAAGGATTGGAACAGGAGCAGCCACAAAGGAAATGAAGAGAAAGGAATGAAATCCAAGAGATGTTTAGAAAAACAAACTCTTTTTCTCTACAGATTATATATGGAACTTAAAGGGAAAGAAAGAGTAAGTAAGAATTAACAAAAAGTTGGCCTGAGTAAATAAAAGAATGGTAAACTGGGAGATATTATCTAAATAGGTGCTTGTCATTGGCAGGCAGAGCCAGAAGAAGAAACCTGATACGAAGTAACTAATCAGGGCAGGACAGGAAAACTAAGAAGATGCTTATAGTCACCAGCCAGGGATAGTCTGGACAACCTGGTAAAGCATAAAGGAAGTCTAATAGCAGACAGACTCTAAAAGTTCAGCAGTGGATATACTGGCAAGCAGACTGAAAATTAAAATTTAAAAAGTCTGACAGCAGGCAATAGGCAGAGTTTGAATTAAGTAGTATGTAGCAGGAATCTGGTCACGGGGATTGGGATTAAGAAACAGATTACCAGTTCCTTAAGAGGTCTGGCAAGACAAGTGCTGAGCAAAGCAAAGCACTGGTCTTAAAGGAACTGGGTATCAGATGAAGTCCATGAAAAACCAGCAGACACAGGGAAATAAAACTGGTACCTGAAATACCCAACTACTTCACACAATCTGTGAGATCAGAGCAGGTCCAACAGCCACATATCCACTTGAGGCTAAACCAGGAAATTAGTGGAATACTGTTCCTTAAATCCTCTGTAGCTAGGAGCAAAACTGGTCACAGTGGAGGAAATGAACACCAATAAGAAAAGACCTGAAAACAATAACAAGCAGTAATGGTCATACACTTGGAGGTAAAGGTTAATGGTTTAGATGTGGTGATTATAGGGTTTGGGCATAAGGATCCATTGTGCTACAACACACCCCAAGAAAATTTCCAACAGTGCCAATTTCTCTCTTAAGGAAAATGTCACTATCAGAAACCAGATTTGAGTTTTATAGAGTATGCTAAAAACTACCCCCTTAAATTTTATCTGGAAAATATTCTTCTAACAAAGAACAGACTTCTCTATTCTATATTACCAAAGCCTCAAACTTATTTTCAAGAGTGGTTCAACAGATCATAAATGATAATTGTCCAGTTTATGTTACTAAGACATAGGGGTAGTAATGAACAATTAAAGAGCATTCAAATTTCCTGTTTAATAATGTGGATCAGAAAAACATACATTGATATTTAGAGATACTGCTTATTTTATGAAGTTTAAAGTTCTGAAAAATATCAGTACAAACAATTCCAAAGCAGGCCTAAAATTTTACAATTAAAAACTACTATCTAGCCAGGTGTAGTGGCTCACGCCTGTAATCCCAGCACTCAGGAGGCTGAGGCAGAAGGATTGCTGTGACCAGTCTGGGCTACAAAGTGAGCTCAAGGCCAGCCTGAACTGCATAGCAAGACCCTGTCTCAAAAAAAAAAAAAAAAAAAAAAACCTACTATCTTGTTTGCTTTTGTTGTTCATATTTATTTTCTGACTTTTTCAAAAACATTGTATGAAAATTAAGGAACACATGCTGGACATCTGTAAATAATAAAAACATTTTATATCTGGACATCTATAGTTAGGCAAGTCTAACAACAGATTCATTTGTGTTTTATATGTTCTCTTACATCAATTTTAACATCTTCATTGAGATATAATTCACATATCATACAACCTACTCTTTTAATATATTCAATTCAGGTTTTTTTTAGAATTTATTGCTATTGCCACAGTCAATTTGAGAATATTTTTGTCACGCAAAAAGAAAAATTTCACTCCTTGTCATCACTTTCCGCAGTCCTCTCATACCAACCACACCTAGCCCAAATAACTACTAATCTACTTCAAGTCTCTATAGATTAGCCCATCCTAGACATTTCACATAAATGGAATCATACAATGTATGGTCTTTTGTCTCTGGCTTCTTTCACTGTGAATATTGTACTTAGGGTTTATCCAGGGCTGGGGATTTAGCTCAGTGGCATAAACAAACGCCTGACTGGCAAGCCCAAGGTTGTGAGTTCCCCTACCAAAAAATAAAGGTTTATCCATCCTACACCAATTTTTAGTTGTTCATTATCACCTATTTATTAGATACAGATACATATCAGTATTTATGCCACCTTCCCTGCTGTGCATGCAGTAGTAAACATATATCTACTTATAATTCCAAAGCGTTGACCTTTTAACATAAATACAAATCTTGCCTGTACCTCACCTGGCAAAAGCAGAAGATTTTGTATTTGATTTTCCTGTATAATTATGTAATAGAAGAATTCTGACCCAGGACCTAGTATCTGACATTTTATAGAAATGACCACAAACACCATATAGAGTCAAGTATATAAACAGCTCTTGAGAGTTTATATAAATTGATTAAACAGAGAAATCTGGAAACCTATGACATAAATTTTATGTTACCAAGTATGACAGCAGATATAGATACAGATATTATTTATTTCTAAGTCTTCTATTTCAACATATTTAAAGCTAAAATGTACATCTACAACAGCATCCAATTCATTCTGAAGGATTTCTTTGTAGAAACTTGCGTGTGTGTGTGTGTGTGTGTGTGTGTGTGTGTGTGTATGCATGTGTGCTTGGTGCTAGAGTAAAACCCACAATCTTGTATATACTGTGCAAGTGCTCTACCACTAAGCTATGTACTCATCCCAGTATGATTAATTTTAGGAAATTTTGCTGAAAGATATTTGGTCACAGGATGATTTCCTGGGAAACAGACACCAAGATAGCTATTTTGCTGCTGCTTTTATTATTTTTTTTCAAATATCCCTCTAAAATTGCCTGCTGATGATTTCAAAAGAGAAAGGCTAACTCAAACTGTCTCATCAGTATCAGCAGCTTCACCTGACACCTTGATTTATACAAAGGCAAACCTGCCACTAAATCCTACAAACCAAGGTTTATCTGGATAAACATTTTTATCCATTAATCATTCACCATGTTGCTATCTCACACAATCAAAAAGCCTTTAAAAATTGGCTTTGGTAGTGTCCAAATGCAGTGATTCATGGAGCTGAGTTTGATTCCAAATCCACAGGATCATAGTTTTTTATTCTAGGTTCTGTATGTGGTTATAGCCCTATGACAATGTATAACTGTTAACAAAGGATTGCATTTTTCCTTTTATAAATTATTTTTGATGACTACATATAATGTTTAATTGTAAAGCTATATTTTATTTAAACTTTACAAAGTATACATATAATTTTGATTAAATAATATTAACAGATGCCGAGTACTAACCATATCTGTGGTCAAGAAAATTGACAAGTACACAGATTACTGCAGAAGAGTGTTACAAAGCATATAGAAGAAAGAGAATTGGGATGGTCTTGTAAAACAGCTGGGCTTTAAAATAAATAGGATCCAAAATTTAGGGAGGGGTGTCAGTTGATGTCTTGGTTACTTTTCTCTCATTGTTGAGACAAAATACCTGATACCCAAAATGAGGGAAGGAAAAATTTATTTATCTTGCAGTTTTTGGAGGTTTCAGTCCATACTCAGCTAGCTGCAAGACAGGGTGGCATGGTTGAGGGGCAGCTGTTCATGGGAGCCACAAAGCTACAAGAGCCAAAGGGTAAAAGGGGGAAAGCAAGCCTCTTTCCTTCCCTTGTATTGTATGCCAGCACCCTGCCCCTAGGCAGGTGCAGCACTCACAATGCCACTCCCATCACTAACAATCAATGAATCACAAATGCTAGACTCAGCTGCTTTCATGACTGAATGACACTTTGGGTGGACATTTAAACAAACCGCAACACTTAAGATAGACAAAAATGTAAAAAAACAAAAAATATGAGCTGAGTTTTATAAATGGCCTAAGGGGCTGAAAAGTAAATTTTGTGATTATGTAGTGGGAGATAAAACTGGGAAAGCAGAGAGGGGCCTGTGATCACCTGAGGGGCCAGAGCAAGGCTAATCTCAAGAACACTGGGTGCTTGAGGCAAGTCACATGGATAAACTGCTCTAATCTCAAGAACAGAGCACTTGAGACAAGCCACATGGATAAACTATTAGGGGCAGAGGTTTCATGTGATACTCAATCTCTCAAGTGTATACATAAATGTGCTGCAGCCATTGGCGCTCTCTTGCTCCTTCTCCCTCTCTTCCTACTTTTTGGACTTCCCATCAGGAGACAGGGCTCCACACAACCTCAGTTTTCTATACTCTAACTCTTGTCCTTTTTTCTCTTTCCTCTCACTGTCCTCACTCTGGGAACATCAATAGCTCTGTGGGACACGGCAGAGGCCTAATTTGAAAGAATTTAAATGCTATCCTGCATTTTGTATTTATTCTGTAGATTACGGAGTTAAGAGAGAAATGGGAACAGCAAAAAATACACAGTAAGACCTATGTTTTAGGAACAGTGCTCTAGGTATAGGAGGGTTTGCAAAATGCAAAATTTGAGGTGAGGAGACAAATTAGGATGCCACTTTAAAAAAACATTATTTTATTAAAGAAAGAGTATGTTAGTTCAACCTGAATGCCAGCTAGATGTCCAAGAAGGAGGATCTGGAAGAATGATTCAATCTGCTAATCTAAAACCAAAACAAGAAACTGCAAAATAAACATAATACAATGGATAAAATTTTTCACTAGACTTGACTTGTAGACCCAAGAGTTTGCAAGATGGAATTAGGAACAAAGTGAGAAGGTATTTTAAAGAAACAGGAGAATAAATGGTAAACAGACTAAAGATATCCAGAACCTAACTTTATGAGCTGGTTGATATGACCTGCTTAGGTATGTAGGTCTGGTTCAAGGTAGCAGAATCACCTAGGTATTACATGATTGGTTCACAATAATGAGACTAGAATCTGGGGCAGTAAAAAAGAAAATGGAAATATGGGAACAGATTTCACAGGTGCTGTTCTCAGGGGTTGTGAGAACAATTAGAATCGGGACATGGTCACCCAGAGATAACACAAGAAAGTGCAGGAAATCTATCCACAACACCAAAGACATGGAATATTCAACCAAAGACCTGAATCCCACATAAATGTCCCATGAGTCAGATGAAGACCCAGAGCTCATGATAATGCCTCCCATGAGTCCATTGGGAGGTCTAGAGCCCACAAGAAGGACTCACACCAGTATCTCTTATGAATCCGTGGCAGGAAGGCCCAAAGGTCAGTGGTGGAAGCTAGAAGGTCTATGCCAGCAAAGTAAGGAGCTGTGCTGGTAGGTTGAGGACTCTATGCTGGAGCCAAGAAGTCACACTCAAAACAAAGACCAGGGCTGCCCTGAAAAGTACCATAGCCATCCTCAGTGACTCGGAGGCCCAGAGCTCCTCCAATGATAAGCACAATCGAGCACATGCCAGGAAGCCAGTGTGAGTTGTCCTGGAGATTAAACAGCACATATTTTCCTCTCTAGAGCCAGGAAGCAATGCTCAATGTAGGACCAAAGCTTCTCCTGGAGAACCAGCAGCTCAAACAGCAACATGTAGGAGAACCCTCAATGCCTTAACACTTAGCTTCCCTTTCTCCATGTCTCTATTTATGCTGGCAAGCTTCCTCAGGTGGAACAACTATACTCAGCACCATTTTGATTTAATTCCACTCCCATTAAATTGACCAGCAGTGTTTAATCCATAACAACAAGTAAGTTTGTCACAATTTGGTGACCTGACATAGGCCCTGAAAAGAGTGGAGGATGTTTCTGAGATTTCAGTAATGAGTAAGAAAAACAGTGATAACATTTCATTAAAATTAGGAATCTAGGAGGAGAAATGTATTTGTAAAAATATGATGGTAAAAATGATGGTGATAAAGCAACACTTAGGATGCCTGTAAGATAGGCAGATCAAAGTTTCATTAGAACCTAGGTCTCCTGTTCCGGATAAAGTTTGGGGAAGGAGTTGAAATCTGGAACCAAAGATAAAGATTTAGGGGCATTTAAATAACAATATTAGTTGAAATAGAGGAATTGGTAAGATTATTGAAGAAAAGATTGTAGTGGATTATGAGGAAAAAAGATTTGTGGGAAGTTCATTTTAAGTGTGAACAGGGGGAGAAATTACCCAAGAACAGAACCTAACAGAATTTATTACTATGTAGCAATCGTAACTCCCATCTCCTGTTCCAAAAACCTCTCCAGGTCTTGGAGACATAGGGGTAGACAGAGAATTCATGAACCAAATGCAAACTGCACGTGAAACACTTCAAAGAATCAACAAATGGGATCTCATCTTATTGAAAAGTTTCTGCACTTCAAAAGAAACACCAACAGAGTGAAAAGAAAACCAACAGAGTGGGAAAGAATTTTAGCCAGCAACCCCTCAGAAAAAGGACTTGTGTCCAGAACATATAAAGAACTGAAAAAGATCAAGCCCCCCAAATTCAAAGACCCTTTCCAAAAATGGGCATCTGAAATGAACACACAGTTCTCAGAGAAAGATATACAAATGGCAAATAAAGACATGAAGAAATGTTCATCATCACTGGTCATTCGAGAAATGCAAATTAAAACAGCATTGAGATTCCACCTTACTCCAGAAAGAATAGCTGCCATCAAGAAATCAACTGATAACAAATGTTGGCGAGGCTGCAGGGGAAAAAAGAACACTGCTCCACTGTTGGTGGGAATGTAGATTGGTGCAACCATTATGGAAATCCATATGGAGAATTCTCAGAAGACTAGGATTGGAATCCACATTCAATCCAGCTATTCCTTTCCTGGGTATTTTCCCCAAAGAACTGAAAAGTTCATACCACAGTGATATATGTGCACACATGTTCATAGCTGCACAACTTGTGATAGCTAAATCCTGGAAACAACCAAGATGCCCATCAACTGCAGAGTGGATGAAAAAGATGTGGCATTTTTATACAATGGAATGTTACTCAGCTATAAAAAGGATGATCTTGAGGCCTTCATAGGTAAATGGAGACAACTTGAGACTATCCTCATTAGTGAAATAAATAAGAATCGTATTTATAAATATCATATTGTGTCTCTAGTGTAAAAAGTAAATAAGAACTACAAGTGCAATAAAACCAAATGTGTAACTGCTATTGTAAAAAAGAGAGGAAAAGAAAGTACTCTAAGGGATATAACCACATGTATGTTGGAGTGTGTAAAATAGATGACCATATTGCTGAATCTTTGTTGAATCTTTGAGCAGAACTGTTTGTAGTCTGACTGTTTGAATATTTACTATGTACCCTTTAACTTTGTAACTTGAACAACTACATCCAGGATGACAGTATGTAATTTATAAATTACTGATTTCTTAGTGGGGCTTTTTCTCATTCTCCTTTTTCCTTCTTTATTTTAGAATTCTGTATTGTTGCTACCCTTTTTTCTGTTTTGCTTTTTTTTCTTCTCTTTAAATAAAATTTTAAAAATGTATAATTGCTATTGTAAAAAAAGAGGAAATAGGAAGCATTAAAAAGATATAGCTGCATGTATGTTTAGGTGTGTGAGATTGATAACCATATTTCTAGGTTCTTGTAGGATTATTGAACAGATCTGTTTGCACTCTCACTGCTTGAGTGTCCACTTTGTGTGCTTTAATTTTGTAACCTGAATAATTATTTCTAAAAGAACAATATGTAATTAATCAACTAGTGATTTTTTACTGTTTATCTTCTTGAAATTCTGTAATATTTCTACCTTTTTTGTTTTTTTTTTTAAATTAAAAAAACTACAAAAAAAAAAACCTCTTCAGATGTTGGCTTATGATATGATACAGAGTAGAGCTGTGCTCAAAATTGAAGGAGCCAATTTCAAATGAGCAGCAGAGAAAGAAAAACATGGTTTGTATCATCAGATGGTAGACTGTCATAATTTTATTTGTGCACTGGAAGACTGCACTAAATGCTAGAGTTTTATAACATGCAAATCATACTGTTAAGTATTGCTTAGACATGTGCTTATATATTAAAAGGCATGCACAAAGTTCATGAATAGATACATGCATGGATAATCTTTAATTTACTACATTAATATATAATATATAAGCTTGTCCATTGTAACAATGACAGAGTAAGGGGTTACATTTATTTTGGCTATTCAGAAATAGATTGTCTTTCACTTTCCAAATTTTCTCTTCCTCTCTGTTACTTCTGGAAAGCTGAAATACCTTAATTTTGACAATAAACACACTGTGGAAAAATGGTCAAGATCTTTGGGACGTAAGTCCTATGTCTTAATTCTGAGCTCTTACCTCCAGGCAGTATATTAAATGTTTAACTTTAGGGTAACCCAAGATCATTGGAACTAATCTAGACACTTGCCTCAGAGGGATTATAGTACATCTAGAAGGTTTACAATATGGTCCTCCAAGGTGAGAATTTTTAGCCACATCAACCAGCTTTGTACATGGAAGAAATTCACATGAAGGATCCTAGAGAACAAGCCATAGAGATTAACAAGTTGTCAATGTGAAAAGTATTGAGCCAGCACAATGTTTCTCAAACTGTGGTCCTCAGATCAATAGCAGTAGTGTTACATGAAAACATGTTAAATATAAAAAATATTGTTCATCAGTGCAGATCTACTGTATTGGACACTGTGATGAGATCTGGGAATCTGTGGTTTGATAAATTCTCCAAGTGATTCTGATGTACATCCAAATGTGAAAACCACTGAGGTAAGAGCAAATGAGTCATAAATGGGAGAGTTACAGAACAGAAATAAGAGAAAAATAAGGTACCAGTGATGGAGTTGAATTGAATTAAAGAGGGGAAAATGTAGGAGTAGTTTACTAAAATGGTAACACTGTGCTTGCCTTCCCAAGTATAGTAGCTATATGCAGATGTTTTAAAAGTGATGAACTGCAAATGTAAAACATAGCAATAAATAGACTAGAATGGGGAAACTCATTTTGAGTGAAGGGAGAGAATAGAGTTGGTGGTAGATGAAAAAGATGGATGAAATCCAAAGCAGCAGGAGCTCTCAGGGGTGGAACAAGGCACAGTAATGGTAGGTGAACAAAGGAAAAGATGAATCAATTGCTTTTGGTGGATTAGGGCAGTGCTAATCCTCCAGACACAGCCAAGAGAACAAGCAGCTCTGAGGCAGGAATGGTGGCAAGGAAAGGAGATATACATAACAATGTTGAAGTTCCAAAATTATCTGAGAGGGCGCTTGAAAGAAACAAGACAGACCATGTAATCTGTGTCCTTGATAGTTCAGCAAGTTGTATCACCAATTGCCTTTTTCTACATTCACACCCGCTTCAGATGAGCAGAGTTTGTCATGCCAACAGAAACCAACAGATTCATAAGAAATTAGATATATTTAAAGCTGACTAAAATGGCTTGTGAACTAGTCTTTGTCATATTTCAGACATACTAGCTAGGAGGCTTTATAGTTACCAGTAACATAGTCTATGAGAAGAAACTACCTAGGACTGTAGAGACTCAAGCATTCAAAATCAAGGACCTGTGAACCAACACATCTGTCTAATTTGGCTCCAGATGGTCAAGAAGAGCAAGGAGATAATCATTCAGGTAGACTGAATTGTCAGAGTCCTTTGAAAAGCAGTGTACTTTTTTTAAAAATTAAGTTTATTGGTACAATTTAGATATGCATGATAATCACATTCATACTAGGGAATTTGTACTTATAAGTGATACATCTTAGCTCCTAATTTTTCCCATTCCCCTTCTTTTCTTCCCTACCTCATTTATAAAGCTTTGTTCTTCCTAACCAAGAGCAAGAAATGTCCTTCCGTTTTTTAATATCCTCTTTAATCTCCTTTTTCAGTGTAGTATAATTTTCAGCATATAGGTCTTTTACATTTTTAGTTAGGTTGATTCCAAAGTATTTCATTTTTTTACATGTTATTGTAAAGGGCGATATATCCATAATTTCTTTCTCATTGAGTTTTTTGTTTGTGCACAGGAATGCTATTGATTTTTGAGCATCGACTTTGTATCCAGCTACACTGCTGAACTTGTTTATTACCTCTAGCAGTCTTTTAATGGAGTGTTTTGGATCTTCTGTATAGAGTATCATATCATCTGCAAATAGTGATAATTTAACTTCTTCCTTTCCTAACTTTACTCCTTTTATTACTCTCTCTTGTCTGATTGCCCTAGCTAGTGTTTTCAGAACCAAGTGGAAAAGGAGTGGTGATAGTGGACATCCTTGTCTTGTTCCTGATTTTAAAGTGAAAGCTTTCAGTTTTTGTCCATTTAGTATAATGTTGGCTATTGGTTTGTCATAGATGGCCTTTATAAGGTTGAGGTAGACGCCGTGTATTCCATGTTTCTGAAGGGTTTTTATCATGAACATGGGTTGGAATTTGTCGAAAGCTTTTTCTGCATCTATTGAGATGACCATGTAGTTTTTGTTTTTGGCTCTGTTGATGTGGTGTATTATATTTATTGCTTTGCGTATGCTAAACCATTCCTGCATTCCTGGAACGAACCCCACTTTGTCATGATGTATAATCTGCTTGATGATTTGCTGCATTCAATTTGCCAGTATTTTGTTGAGAATCTTTGCATCAATGTTTGTTAGTGAGATTGGCCTATTGTTCTCTTTTTTGGTTGGATCTTTCTCTGGTTTTGGTATCAGAGTAATACTTGCCTCCAGGAATGATTTAGGGAAGATTGTTTTTCTCTCAATTTCATTGAAGAGTTTAAGGCATACTGGCATCAAATCTTCTCTAAATTTCATGCACAATTCAGATGTGAATCCATTCGGACCTGGGCTTTTCTTTGTTGGTAAGTTTTTAATTACATTTTCAATTTCAATATTGGGTTGTTCAAAATTGCTATATCTTCTTGGTTGAGCTTTGGTAGTTCATATGTTTGTAGAAATCTGTCCATTTCCTCTGTGATTTCCACTGTATGTGAGTAGAAATTTTCAAAGTAGGTATTCATGATCTTTTGAATTTCCATGTGATCTGTAGTAATTTCTCCCTTTTCAGTTCTTATTGCATGAATTTGGGTTTTTTCTTTCTTTCTCTTGATAATGTCAGCTAGGGGTTTGTCAATTTTGTTTATTCTCTCAAAAACCCTGCTTTTTGATTCTTTAATTCTTTGTATTTTTTTTTTACTTTCAATTGCATCGATTTCTGCTCTAATCTTACAATTTCCTCTCTTCTATGAGCTTTGAGTTTAGCTTGCTCTTCTTTTTCTAGACACTTGAGATGGAGCATTAGGTTGTTTATTTGTGCTTGTTCTGTTTTCCTGATATGACAATTTATTGCTATATACTTCCCTGTTAAGACTGCTTTCATTGTATCCCACAGATTACAATATGTTGTTTCTATATTTTCATTGCATTGTAGGTATTGTTTTATTTCTTCCTTAATTTTATCTGTTGCCCACTGATTGTTCAAAAGACTGCTATTTAATTTCCATGTGTTTATGCAGGTTTTACAATTTCTTTTGCCATTAATTTCCAATTTCAGTGCACTATGGTCAGATGTTACTCATGGTATGATTTCAATACCTTTGCATTTACTTAAGAATGTTTTATGGGATAATATATTGTCTGTTTTGGAGAATGTCCCATGATGCAGCTGAGAAGAATGTGTATTCTGATGTGATTGGGTGGAACACTGTAAACATCCACTAAGTCCAATCGCTCACAGGTATGATTCAGTTCTGTTATTTCTTTGCTGAATTTTTGTCTAGTTGATCTATCTCTTTGTGACAATGGCCTGTTAAGATCTCCTCTTATAATTGTGTATTTGGTTTTTCATGTCCATTAGTATCTGTCTTATATAGTTGGGTGCTCCTGTAATTGGTGCATATATATTTATATTTTTTAGTTTTTCCTCTTGAATTTTTCCACTAACAAGTATGTAGTGATGTTCTCTATCTCTTTTAATCATTTTAGGTTTGAAGTTCACGTTGTCTGCAAATAGAATAGCTACCCCTGCTTTTTTCTGGGTTCCTGTTGCATGGAATACTATTTTCCATCCTTTGACTTTTAACCTATGATTTTTCTTTTAGGTCAGATGTGTTTCTTGTATACAGCATATTGTGGGGTCCTGTTTCTTGATCCATTCTCTCAATCTACTTATTTTTATAGGTCAATTGAGGCCATTTATATTTATGGATATCACTGATATGTACTGGCTCCACTTTGCCATGTTATGTTCCAGCTGTTTCTTTCTGCTTTTCCTCTTATTTAATTGCTTATCCGACCTGGTGGTTTCTTTCTGTTGTTGTTTTGGCGATTGTGGTCATTTTTATCTCTGTCTAGTATGTCTTCCAGTACTCTTTCTAGGGATGGTTTGGTGGACATGAATTTCTTCAGTTGTTCTTTGTCATGGAAGTATCTTGTTTCTCCATTAAATTTGAATGAAAGTTTTGCTGGGTACATCAGTCTGGGTTGAAGGTTGTTCTCCTTCAGGGCTTGAAATACCTCACTCCAAGGTCTACTTGACTTGAAGGTTTGTGCTGAAAAGTCTGCCGTGATTCTAATGGGCTTTTCTGGATAGGTGAGTTGTGTCTTTTCTCTGACCACTTTTAATATTCTGTTTTTATGCCATATGTCTGAGATCTTAATTATTATGTGTCTGTGTGTGGATTTATGTTGATTGTGACTGTTTGGTGTTCTATATGCCTCACTTATCTGCATATCAGATTCTTTCCCCATGTTTGCGAAAGTTTCTGCTATTATTTCTGTAAATACTTTACGTATGTCCTTTGCTTGGACTCCTGTATCTTTGCTAACGCCCATTATTCTTATGTTGTTGCTCTTGGCATCATCACGAATCTTCTGGATTGTCATTTCATGCTGCTTTGTTATTTTTAAAAGTTCTGTCCTTTCCTGATCACTAAATGTGGTCCTGTCCTCAAGGTCTGAAATCCTACCCTCAGCTTCCTTTAAACGATTTTGTACCCTTTCAAATAAATTTTTGTTTCTTGGATATCTCTTTGAGTTTGTTTCTTGAATGCTGCTTGTTTTCTATATTGTTTATTCAAAGTTTCAATCAGTTTCCCATGGTCATGTACTTTTTCCTTTAGTTCTTCTTTAGCTGCATTCAACAACTCCTTTACTAAAGTTGTTATTTCTATCTTTACAAGGGAGACTACTTCTAATTTGATTTCCTCTATGGCTTAATGCAGTTTTTTTTTATTTCACTGGCTATCTTTTCAGAGATTCCTGGTGTGTTACTTTTGAGGTCCTCTATTTTAATGTCTCCTATACTTGCTTCTGGTGACCTATATGTTTGAGACTGTGTTTTGCTTTTTCATTTCATCATTTTCACTCTGCCTGGTTTTTTCTATGTGTAGGAGGGGATCACACACTCTTTTCAGACACACCAAAGTCTTACAGTTCGTTGGAGGGGGTTTTACTACTGGCCCTATTTATCCCCTGTACACCTCTATTTTAGGGGTATACTCACCACATTGATACAGTCAATCCAGTGCAGTCCAAAGTTCGCCACCTGGCAGCAAATTTCCAAATTTTCTCACAATAACTGGATCCTGCTGAGATATTCTGATGTTCCAGGTGGGAGGGTGGGCCCATCTATAGCAGTCCAGGGCAGTTTTCAGTCTTGGGCGGGACTCCTCAATGTTCTTGGTGGCAGGGCGTGCCCACGGGGGAGGTTCCTGGCAGCCTACCTGAGGCAGGCTTGTGCTGAGTTCCGGTGGCAGAGTGGGGGCCCTTGGTGGAGGTTCCAGGCAGCCTACCCCTGAGGCAAACTTCTGTTGAGTTCCTTGTGGCAGGGCGGGTGGTGGTTCAGGCCAGCCTTTCCCTGAGGCAGGCTTGTGCTGAGTTCCAGGTGGCAGGGCCGGCCCTCGGTGGTGGTTAGAGTCAGCCTTGCCCTGTGGCGGGCTTGGGTTTAGTTCCAGTGGCAGGGTGGGCCCTCTTCCCTTGCTACTTTTAAGGAGTCTTTCCTTTCATAATCTCTAAACACAATTCTGTCTTTTAGACCTGAGATTCTATCTTCAGTTTATTTTATATGTTTTTGCAAACTTTCAGTGGAAATTTTAATTTCCTGGATATCTACATGAATCTGTTTCATGGCTTCAATTTCTTTCCTATATTGGGTACTTGTGATTTCCATTATTTTTCTATACTCCTCTATTTTTTAAGTCTATGTCTATTCTAGATTTTCTGTGCAAGACCTTCATTATGGTCATCTCTTTTTTTTAACTGATGAGATTATTTCTGTTTTTATATCCTGTGTAGCGTCATGCATTTTTTTTATTTCTTCTACTGTCATTCCAGTAAATTCAGGTAGATGGCTTCTGATTTGCTCTATCTTGTTGTCCCCTGGATTTGCCCTTGGTTTCCTTGAAGTCTGGGATTGCATTTTGCTTCTGCATCTTGTCATTTTATATTTTTATTTTAATTTGTTTTCTGTGTTGTTGCTTGTATTTTTCTTATGTTAGATAGCTTTATCACTAGTAATGAAACCTGACTAGGATATTTTATATTACTCTGAGATGTCTTCTAGGTGTATCTGGCTGTTGTTTTTGTGTCTGCCCAAGGACCTGTCCAAGGATACTATCTTCCGACTTTATTAGGGATGATGTGTTGCTATCTATTTGACTCAGGATTCAGTCCTTTGGTATGAGGCTTTGCAGATGATTGTGACCCCATATTATCCCAGTGTTACAATACAAGTGTAAACAACTGATTATAAGTATGGCATCTTGACTAAAGTAGTACAAGTAATAATTGCAGTACACTTAAGTACAGCCTAAAAACAGATAATCTGTGGTAACTGCTGATTTGATATCTCTAGCCATTAGAGCAAAATCTATAGCTATACAACAACCTCCAACATAGACCAGGCATTTATATGCAGCGAGTTTCCTGTTGTTAGAGTGATTTTTATCCTGTGAGGAAGGGGAATTTAAGAGGAATACGGGGCAAAATAGAGTGATGGCTGAAGAGAAATATAGTAGAAGCAAGGCTGAAGAACTATGGATCATCACCCAAACTTTGGGAAACTGGAAAAAAAGAAAGGAGAGAAAGAGTGAAGGAGAAAGCAAGAGAATTTTGACACAAAGCAGAAATACCAGTGACAGTGTTCATTCACTTGTAAACCACAGAGAATACTGAAAGACAGATGAGGAAAGAAAAAGGCAGGACAATAAAATATACCAAATGGTAAAAGTCAAAATTCACACACCCCATTGCAAAATAAAAATAAAAACAAGATAATTTTTTAAAATTCCTCTGATGCCTCCAGTTCTGTGTTAGCTCCCTAGTTAGAGCCAGAATTTGTGCTGAGAAATTCCACCAAGTCTGCAGCAGAATTACTGCTGAGTGTGTATCTGATCTTGCTCATACCATTGACTTTTCTTACATGAATTTGTGGTAGGGCAAGGGAAGTGCTCTTGTCCACAACTAGCTAAGGCCATTTCCCTACTGGTCAAAGGGCAGGTGGTGGTGCCCTTCTGCCCAAGGCTGTTTGCCTGCTTGCACCACAGTTCACAGAGCAGGGCCGGGGGTACCCTTGTTCTACCACCAATCAAGGCCTCTGGCCTGCTCGTGCCTCTGGACCAAAGGTAGGAGGAAGAAGTATTCTTGTCCTGCTGCAGGCCAATGCCACTTGCCCACTTGTGCTGCAGGGAAGAGGGCTACTTCTAGTCTTTTGTAGCTAATGCTAAGACAGTTTTTTGGTGTTCATTAGATGGGAATCTGGATTCCAGTTCCTACTTCTCATCTGAGTTCACTCCAGTCTACTGGAGCACTTTGAGATAGAATGGTGGTCCCACCATGCTATTCCATGTGACTGGGTATGGGGGGGGGGTTGTTTCATTCAGCAACTGATGACTCCGTGGTAGGCTGCTCAGGAAAGTGTCTCATGTTCTTACTGCTGTCTCCAACTGCACAACTCTCCTGGTTCAAGTGGGGTCTAGTCTTCTAGTAAGGAGCAGAGTTGCTTTTGCTGACTTCCCATCTACCAGGTCAGGTACACAACTGCTCCAGCCACACAGCAAGAACTCCTGTCTTCTGTGGTGAGCTATTTGTCCTGTAACAGTGAATCCTATTTTTTTTCTTTTTCTCTCTCAGGTCCCCTATGGATCTTGTGTGGTTTGGAATCCCTTTGATTTCTCTCTTATCTGACGTTTCCAGACACTCATCACTTTGTTCTAGAAAAGCTGAGTAACTGACACTCAGCACTCTGTCATTTGTTACTCTAAAGTGTAACAAATTAGAATCTAACTCATTTAATAAAAACTTTTTAAAAAGACAAACATGGTACACTAGATAACTAGTTCTCAAAATTGTTGGTCTGCAGATATTTGGCTGAAAAACCTCAAATGCTGTTGAATGAATTAAAGTCCTTTCCAGACTCTTCCAATTCTAGAATTCTCAGGCTGAGGAGATTCATCCACTATCTGCTTTTTGCCATCATTCTCAACTGATACTTAAAAAGTGTTTAACACATATGTTTTAGCTATTATGATGAGAAAGATTTACTCTAGCCTTTCTGAACTTGCCCAAGTAACTGATCTCTACTGTGCCTTTGTTTCATCATAGGCAAAATAGATTTATGAATAATGTTACTATCATAGCTTACTTTGCTGGAAAAAATTAATCAAGTATAAAATGTTCAGTGCAGTGCATAGCACATAATAAGTACTCAATAATTGTTAACTACTACTATTATTCCTTAAGTTAATGTGTGGTTGCCTGAGTTCCTTTTTGGATTATAATTAATATACAATAAGCTAAACATATTAAACTGTGCAATTTGATAAAATTTAACATATATTTATACTTATAAACATATACATGTATATGTATATAACCTTGTACAAGCATTGTTTCAGTCAAGAAATGAACATATTCATCACCCCCAAAATTTCCTTGTACCCTTTCTGCCTCCAACCCAAGTTTTGTCCCCAGGCAAATACTGATTCACTTTTTAGCACTATACATTTGTTTACATTTTATACACCCTTGTATAAATGGAATTGTATAACATGTGCTTCTTTTATTGGTTTATTTGAGTTCACATAATTATTGTGAGATTCATCTATGTTCTTGCATTTTTATTATTGAATAGTATTTCATTTTATAGAGATATCAGTTTTGTTGTTTTTGTGTTTGCTCTGCTGAGGTTCAAATCCTTGGCTTACCACTGCTAGGTAAGTGCTCTACCACTAAGATATATCCTTATCACCACTCCCCTTTTTCATTACCATAGGTTTTTTATTCACTCACTCATTAATGAACATTTGGGTCTGGTACTATTACTGAAAGAAAAGACAGAAAAAAATAATAAAAAGAAAGTAGGAGAAACAGAGAGATAGAAAAAGGCAAGAAAGAAAAAGAAAGGAAGGACCATTTACATACAAGTTTTTATTTATGGTATAGGTTTTCATTTCTTTTGAGAAAATACCTAGAAGTGTAGTGATTAGGTCAAATGCTGGGTGTATGTTTAACTTTTTAAGAAAATGTTTAATTGATCATTTTTTTCATGCCTGGATCTTGTAACCTGTGCAACTATTTCTAAGATAATATGTAATATATTATCTAGTGGTGACTTCCTACTATTTTTTGAAATCCTATATGGTTTCTGTCCTTTTTTGTTTTGTTTTGCTTTTTAAAATAAAATTTTTTAAATGCCTAAGTGCTTTCTAAAGAGTTTGCATCATTTTAAATTTCCACTAGAAATGTATGTGCCTGTTCTACATCCTTGGCAACACTTGAGGTCATACTTTTTTATTTTAGCCAACCAGATATAGGTATGGCAGCATCTCATTGTGCTTTTATTTGTGATTTTTAATGGCCAATGATGTCGATTATCTTTGTTTATTTGTTATTTCAATATCCGGGCCTTCCTGGGGCAGGTGCCTTTTGTGGACCAGGGTGTTGTCAGTCCCTTGCCTGCTGACCAGTGCCCTTGGCCCAGGCCTTTCACCACAACTTGAACGTGGGTCAGGCCCTTTTGCAGCCATGGGATCCTAGGGTTTGTATTCATGCACAAGTGTCCTCCTTGGCATTTGGCACTGGGAAACCCTTCTGTGCCACAGGAAGGGATGGGGTAAGTCAGTGGAAGAGACTACCTGGATTTTCCAGTTGTGTGTAATAGGGATCTCTTCAAATTTTTTTCCTGACTACAGTAGAAAGCTCTCCTCTCCTGAAACTGGAGGGTAAATTCTGAAATTGCTGCAGCTTGCAGGTTTCTCCTTAATCTACTTCTTGACCACCTTGTGGTGCAGCTCCAGGGCGGTGATGTGAATGGTCCACATTGGGGCTGTGACCAAAACCCCAGTACATGATCATAGCTTCCAGGACCCTGCGTCAAATATGATTTGAATTGACCTCAGTTCTGATTACTGTATTTTAAAATGTTTTGAAATTGGATAGTGTTATAGCCTTCCTACTGGGACTTTGGCTGGGAACATATCAATTCTGATCCTACAGGACAAATTGTCAAGAGTTGATATCCTTACAAAATTTAATCCTTCAATCTATGAAAACAATATTTATTCATTTATGTCTTTTCTAATTTCTACCAGAAATATTTTTCTGTTTTCAGTATAAGATTTCTCTTTTGTATATTTATTCCTATTTCATAGTTTCATACTACTGTGGAACAATATTGTGAAAAGTTTTAATTTCTGATTATTTATTACTAGAAAGTAGAAATAAAACTGACATTCATATATTGATTTTGATTCTTGCAAATTTGCTAAACTCACTTAGAATTCTAGTAGCTTCTTTATAGATATGCTGGATTTTCAATGCAGAAAATTGTGCCTTCTGCAGGAAATAAAGAAATAAGTTCATTTAATTATTCGCAATCTGGTTGCATTTCACTCCTTTTTTATACTGTATAGCACAAGCTAAAGCAACTAAGAACAATGTTGAATAGAAGCCACTACAGATTTTTGCCAACTTTTTGATTTCAGCATTTAGTACAGTTTTAGTAATCAAGAATGTATGGTACTGTCATAAGAGATAAACCAAAAATAAACCAATCACTGTGGTCAATTAACATTTTCATTAGTATATATTTAACAAGAGGTTTTGTGTTGGTGTGCAACATTTTCATATATGTGAATAATATATTTTGATCACATCCATCTTCCCATTGTGGTCCCTTGTATCTCCTAACCTCTTTCTCTTATTCGTTTTCTCTTTTTTAATAATAGCGTCCCTTTACTTTCATGCACTTTTTAAAAATACACATACGAGGGAAAATTTATGATACTTGTCTTTCTAAGTCTGAATGCTTTTCCTTAACATTAGGATTTCTTTATTTTATTTCTTTATTTATTTTTGGTACTAGGGATTGAACTTATGAACTCAAGCTTGCACGGCAGACGCTTATGCTGCTGGGCTAAATCCCCAGCCCTTAACATTAAGATTTACAATTCCATCCATTTTCCTGAAAATGACAAAATTCATTTTTTATGGCCAAAGAATACTCTATTTTGTGAATATATCATATTTTTAAAAATCCATTTATCCATTGATGGACATCTAGACTGATTCCATGCCTTGGATATTGTGAATTTTGCAATAAAAGTCATGGGCATAGGAGCCAGGTATTTAGTGGTGTAAGCACCTGCCTGTTAAGCACAAGGTCGTGTGTTTGATCCCTGGTACAAAAAAACCAAAACCAAAACCAAACCAAACCAAAACAAAACAAAACAAAAAAACCAAAAAAATCATGGGCATATATATATCCTTTAGTATGCTGATTTTAGGACAATGAACTTTTTTATTTGTTTTAAACAGGGTCTCACTGTATAGCTCAGGTTGGTCTTGAACTCCTACCTCAGCTTCCCCAGTACTGTGATTATAGGCATGTACTACCATGCCAGGCTGTGGTCAGTTGACTTTGTCTTTTTGAAACAGGGTCTCACTATGTAGTTCAGGCTGACCTTGAGCTCACTTTGTAGGCTAGGCTTGTCTTGAATTCAGAAGGCTCCTCCTGCCTCAGCCTCCAGAGTGCTGGGATTACTGGCATACACCACTGCACCTGGCTCAGTAGGGTGAATTTTGACAAGGAAAATATTGAATGTTTTCAAGAAACATTGCTGAATCAACTAAAGATACACATGAAAAAGAATGAAGATAAACTCTTATTTCACACTCATAAATAAATAATTCAAAATGGATCAAAAGCCTAAATATAATTTTCTTAGAAGAAAACACAAATATTCCTGACCCTGGCTTCTTATATATGACACAAGAGGACCAAGGAACCAAAAAACAGATAAATTCAACTTTGTCAAAATTACTTCTGTATTTTTTTGAGGTGAACACTATCAAAAAAGTGAAAAGACAATTCACAGACAATATTTTCAAATTACATTGTTGATATCTGATAAGGGTGTGGTAACCAGTACATATGCATAACTCTTACAACTCAACAATAGACAAACTTTTATTTTGGATTATTGGATACTCAACCCAGGACCTTTGCACTGATCTACATTCCTAAACCTTTCTTCTTATTATTTTTAAATGTTATACTTACTAACATGACCAGGCTGAGCTCAAACCTGCCAACCTCTTGCCTCAGCCTCCCAAGTACTGTGATTATAGATGTGTAGCACTGTGCCCAGCTCACAACTCAATAATAAAAATAGTAAAAGACAATCTTGTGGTAGAAGGACAAAGAATTTGAACAGCTCTTTCTCAATAGAGGATACAAAAATGACCAAGAAGAACATGAGAAGATGTTCAATATTATTAATTATAAGAAATATGCAATTAAAAACCAAAATGAGTTACTATTTTTATACCAAACATGATTATTATAAACAAGAAGATAAGAAATAAGCATTGACAAGGGTGTGAAGAAATTGGAATTTTCATAGATAACCTGTAGGAATATAAAATGGTATAGCAGCTTTGAAAAAAACATTTAGATAATTTCTCAAAAAGTCAAACATAGAGATCCATAGGATCCAGAATTCCACTCTTAGTTAATATTCAAGAGAATAGAAAGTAGATGCTTTCACACAAAAACTTATATAAGCATTCATATTATGATTATTTATAGTTGCTAAAAGATAGAGACAACCCAAATGTCCATCAATTTATGAATGGGCAAAGTGTGGTAGATTCATACAATGGAATATTGTCCTGTTATAAAAAATTAAGAACTGATTGTTACAGCATAGATGAACTTTGAAACATTAAGCTAAATGAAAGAAGCTAATCACAAAAAGCTACATATTGTAAGATATCACTTATGTGAAATTTTTAGAATAGGAAGTTATACAAAGACAGAAGTAGATTAGTGATACCTGGGGGTTCAGAGAAGGAGAAATTAATGAGTATAAGGCATATATTTCAACATAAAACATTTTCTGGGATAATGGATTGGTAATGGTTACTCAATTTTGTGGATATGGTAAATTCAAAATGCATTTTGAAAGGGGTATGTGGTGTGAATCATACCTTAGTTTTAAAAATAGCATATATTGAACATTCATAGAAAATGGAGGTAGAGTTTCACTCCAGAGCTTATCACCTATTATAAATGATAAATTCAGGATTCCTTTCACCATACTGGACATGGTGATATAGGGGAATGAAACTCCCAACCTACTAGGAGAGTTTGTGTTCTCTCAAATCAAACAATGAATTTTAGCAACAACAGAGGTTAAGAGTAGAATATATTTATTGAGAGTAACAAAGCTTTTGTCTGAGACAAACAAAAGGAGTCCTGAGCAGGTTGCCAAGGACTCTGTCTTTTCTAGGGACTTTTATAGAGCAAAATCATGGGGCAAGTTGGGTTCAAGGTGGGGGAACTCACCAAGCTAATGGGCATTAGGTGGGACATAACTAAATTAGCCAATAAGATTGGTAGTTTGGGTAAAATTGATTAAATTGAGGACAAATGGGAAAGTAAGTCATGTAGGAAACTGGCATTCTTAGAGCTGTGACTCTTCCCTAGGGGGATAGGAAGTGACTCTAGGCTTCCTCTGGGTGATAGGGAACTAATTAGAATATTAGTCCTTAGGATGTGGATGCATTTGTTTGATCCTTTGTTTTGAGGTCTGGCCCACAGCAGGAGGTGTCTGTCTCCCTGACAGTTGCAAGGTATCTGTACTGGCTCCTTTTAGGACCCAGCCCTGTCTGACTGACTATAATATTTCTAACTAACTCAGCTGCCTGCAACAATCCCCCTTCTGAAGAAGTAACCCTAACTGCCATGAGGGGGTAATGGGCAGATGACTGATCTAGCTTCTTCAGGCTGAAGAGGGTTGCAGTTGAATGGAAGTCAGAGGTACTTCTTCAGAGATCCTATCTAGAGGCAGGATCTACAACACCAGGAATTTTCATCTTAGGTATGCCCACAGCTTTAAGTTTATCTGAAGTCCTTGTTTTCTTTTTGAAGAGGAATCTTAAGTCTTCTATGGTTTCACAGGAGTATGTGGGTGGTTGTTTACTTCCAGTGACAGTCTCTGGTTCCCAGGGTTTGAGTCTGGTGTAATGCATCCAGGAGTCCAGGCCCATTGTCTTTACTGTGGAAGGAGTCAACAGGATCACAGTGTAAGGTCCTTCCCAAGTTGGTCATAGGGAAGGAGATGATGAGGGAGGAGATTTACCAGTATTAAATCTCCAGAGTGGAATATAGGATTTCCTTTTTCTGTAGGCTGACCTTCTGTTAGCTCTTGAAGCATTTGTTGAAATTTAGCCAATGAGTGCTCCAGGCTTTAGCTTAGTTGGCTAAGGTCCCCCTCTGTAAACGTGAGGTTGTGAGTTCCATCCTGGATGCAGAAAAAAAAAAGACTATGAAATTTAGCCAATGAAGTGACATCTTTTAATAAGGCATCAGTTTCTTTATTGAAGAACAAAATCATTAGTGAGGAAAGGACATCCATAAAACATTTTAAATAGACTGAGGCCTAGGATTTGAGATGTATTTCTTATTTTGATAAGAGCTAAAGGTAGTAAATTAGGCCACTTAAGGTAGGTTTCCTGAGCCATTTTGTGAAGACATCTTTTTAGGGTCTCATTTACCTTTTCTACTTTTCCTGAGGACTGTGGCCTCCATGCATAATGGAGGTGATAGAGAATGCCCAGTGCCTGAGAGACACTTTGTGTTACTATTGCTTTAAAAGAAGGTCCATTATCACTTTGTAAGCTCTTAGGAAATCCAAATCTGGGGATGATTCCTGAGACCAAAACTTTTATTACCTCCTGTGCTTTTTCTGTTCTGCAAGGGAGAACCTCAACCTAGTTTGTGAAAGTATCTACCCAAACCAATAAGTACTGAAGTCCCTTACTTTTTGGCTACTTTTTGTCATATGAGCAAAATTGAGCTGCCAGTCTTCTCCAGAATATTTACCATGTTTGGCTGGGGGTTTAGCTCAGCAGCCTAAGTTGTGAGTTTGATCCCTGGCACACACACAAAAAAAATTTACCATGTCTCTGTATGCCAGGAGGAACTGTGGTTTAGTTAAGAAGATTTTTTTTGGCAGAGCTCACAGGTATTACTTACCTGTATTATTGTCTGAGCAAGTCTTTTTCTATGAATAACTTTGAGGTCATCTGCTGAGTTTTGTCTCTCCCTAGATGAAAGGTTTGGTATATAGATGTAATTATTTTCCATTGCCTAGCACCAGGAAGAAACAATGTTTCATCATTTGATTGTAACCATCTTGATGGAAGAAGCTGACATTCATGAGACAGAGCCAATTCAATTTTTGGCTGAGAGTATTTGGGTCAAATATATTTAAGAGACCCCACCCAGATCAGGGAGGCTTGAAGAAGGGGCCCTCGAGCAGCCTTTTTAACAGCTGCATCAGCCAGTTGATTTCCCTGAGATATTTGGTCAACTGGTTTTTGACATCCTTTACAGTGAATTACTGCCACTTTGTATGGTAAACAGATAATAAAAGATCATCTATTCCCTTATGATATTTTATAGGTGATCCATTGTCTGTTAGATAATTTCTTTTTTTCCATATGGCTGCGTAAGCATATAATACTAGGAAAGCATACTTAGAGTTAGTATAAATATTGATTTTTTGCCTCTTGCTGAGTTGTAAGGCTCTGGTCAGAGCTATGAGTTCTGCTAGTTGAGTACTACTTCCAGGTACAAGTGAGGAGCTTTCAAGAATATGGTATAAAGTTATCATTGTATACCCTGATTTTCTTTTTTTATCTTCCAAGAAGGAGTTGTCATCACAGAAGAGGGTTAAATCTGAGTCAGTAAGCAGAGTGTGTAATAAGTCTTTTCAGGTTGCATATGTATAAAGGATTACCTGTTCAGAGTTTTGTTTATCAATCTCAATTTTTTCTCTTGTTCTGGCAAGAAAGTGGTGGGATTTAAGGAAGAACATGTCTTTATTTGAATGGCTGATCCTTGTAGTAGTAGAGCCTGTTATTTAAGAAGTCAGTTGTTAGACAGCCATAGACTCCCCTTGGAAGAAAGAAGTCCTGCCACATGGTGAGGTGTATATACAATAAGATCTCTGTCTAAAGTCAGCTTGATTGCCTCTGGCAATGAGAGCTACAGCTCTAAGGCCAGCAGGCTATCCCTTTGCAACAATTTCTAGTCATATAAATACCCTATAGGTTGCTGAGCAGATCCTAGATTTTGCATAAGAACTTTCAGACCTGGGTCTCGCCTTTCATCTACATATAAATTGAAATGGTATCCTGTGGATAGGCTCAGGGCAGGGGCACTCAGAAGTGCTTGTTTAAGTTTCTGGAATTTGGCTTGGGAATTGGGTTCCCAATGTAAAATATGGGTATCTGCCTTTTGGGTCTCTTTTATAAGTTGATTAGAGGGGTTGTATGATCTCCTCATATCTTGCTATCCAAAGGCGGCAAAAGCCTGTAACTCCTAGGAATCCCCTTAGCTGTTTTAGAGTTTTGGGCTGTGTGAAGGAGAGAATGGGTTTAATGAGGCCCAAATATTTTACCTCAAGACAGCAAAGTTGTGCCTTAGATTTAGAGACCTTATAAGCTTTGTCTGCTAGAAAGTTTAGCAGAGCACAAGTGCCTTGTCTATAGAGCTCTTCTGAGGGGCCACATAACAGTATGTCATCTACATATTGAAAGATTGTGACCTGGAAAAACTCAAAACATGCCAAGTCACGGGAAAGCACTAGTCCAAAAAAATGTGGGCTATCTCTGAACCCTTGGGGGAGCACAGTCCATATCAGTTTAGATGCTTGGTCCTGTGGATTTTCAAAAGCAAAAAGAAACTGAGAATCTGTATGTAAAGGAATACAAAAGAAGGCATTCTTTAAATCTAACACTGAAAACCAACTGGCATCTTCTGGGATCTGAGAAAGCAGAGTGTATAGATTGGATACCACTGGGTGAATGGGCACTACTGCCTCATTTATCAATCTAAGGTCTTGTACCAACCTCCATTCCCCATTGGGTTTCTGAATTCCCAAGATTGGAGTACTGCACAGACTATTATGGGGCTTAAATAAACCTTGTGTCCTGAGATTATCAATTATAGGTGTTAATCTTCTCTTAACTTTGGGTCTTAAAGGATATTGTCTCTAATGAGGAAAAATAGTAGAATCTCTGAGGTGTATCTGTACTGGAGCAGCTCTTATTACCCTACCTATTTTACCTTTAGTTGTCCATACTTCAGGATTTATTTCTGTTTCCATGAGGGGAAGTCAGTGTACATGACCTAGGTTCATATATATCACAGTATTTAAACATGATAAAATATCTCTTCCTAAGAGGGGAACTGGGCTATCAAGCATAATCAAAAATGAATGCGTGAAAAGAAAACCATCCCAGATACAGCCTAAGGGTTGTGAAAAGTAGTGAATTACCTCCTTTCCAGTGACTCCTTTCACTGAGGTGTGGCAAATAGAAGGAAGGCCAGGATTGAAAAGAAGGGCCAAGAGGCTTGCACCAGTATCCAGCAATAAGCTGTTTTTTTCCTCTCTGTAGTCATGATTACCTGGGGCTCCTCTGTGGAGATGACAGTCCAGCCAGAGCGAGAGGGCAGCGAGTGCCTTGGGGCCCTTCAGTCCTGCTGGACCAGCTGATAGGATGGACCTGAACCCTGGGGTATAGGCCTCAGAGGGCAGTCCAACCTCCAGTGGTCACCTTTGCAGTCAGAGCATGGCCCAGGGGGCTTCTGTGTAGTCCCTCAAAAGGTGACCTGGCTTGTGGCAATGATTCTCTTTGTTTTCTCTCCTTGATTTCCCTCTCATCATGGTTATAAAATACTGAGGAGGCAACTTTTACTAAAGTATCAAGTGAGCTATCTGAAGCAAAAGCCATCTTTTGTAGCTTTTTTCTAATATCTGAGGCTGACTGTGTAATAAAGTTATTAAGGATAATTTGTCCCTCTATCAAATCAGGATTTAAAGAAGTATGTTTTATCAATGCCTCTCATAATTGATCTAAGAAGGCAGAAGAGTGTTCCTTACTTTCTTGTTGAATAGCTGATAACTTAAAATAATTGAACGGTTTAGTTCTCACTCTTCTTAAATCTTCAAGAACACATGTCTGGAAGTTTTCTAATCTATCTGGTTGTTAGCCCAGTAAAGGTCTTGCATAGGTACTGCTTGTGCTCCAGTGAGAACTGGTAGTTCCCCTGGCTGTTGATCTTCTGGCCTTCTAAAATTAACAATATGGTATTCATCTCCAAAGGCAATATCAGCCTGTAATGCTGTCTGTCTCTCATTAGAAGTCAATGTCTGATTTAAGAGTAACATTACATTTTTTCCAATCTAGTTCATATACCTGAGTAAGTCCTCTAAAGACATCAACGTACTTGTCAGAATCACCTGAAAATTTCCCAGGACCTAATTTTATTTGTTTTAGGTCACCAAGAGAGAAAGGTACATGAACTCTGGAAGTTCCACATTGTCCATATACTTCCTGTAAATGATATTGCTCTTGAGAAGCTTGCTTAAACTCAGCTAAGGATGGGTATAGTCCTGTAGAGGTCTAGATTAGAGCTGGTCTAGAAGCCTTATCCTCAAGGCTGGAAGGGCAAGTTGAGGAAACCTTAGGTTCCATAAAGGTGGGGGTAGATTTAATTGAAGCTATTTTATCTTCAGGCTCCAAAGGTATGGGAGGCGTGATTTCAGGCTTTGGGGTAGTAGATACCTTAAGGGCCAGAGGTGCTGAGTTTTCCTGTGGCTCATGTTTACATTTAGAATATAAATAAGGAGCACTTCTCAATGCATAGAAAATCTGAACATAAGACCACTTTGACCATTTTTTCTTTTTACAGTATGTCTCTAGTTACAAAAGAATATCATAATTAATACTTCCCTCTGTGTTCTACTTTGGCTGTAGGGGGTAGGCCATGTGCTCATGCAGAGAAATACTAATTGACTCTTTTTCAACATTGAAGGGTCAAACATTTTCCAGTGCTTAAGAATGCATTACAAAGAAGTAAGGGACTTTGGTATTGTGTTGCCCATATCTGTAATGTAAAAGCAAGGCATAAGTATGAAACCTTTTTGTACCAGAGAATTGAACTCAGGACCTTTCACTAAGCTATGAATGACATTGAGCTATCTATTGTGCCAAAAAGAAAATAGAATAAGGTGTCCCTTTTTTTTCCTATTTGGTAAATGTTCTGTAGGTGTCCGTGGGTTGACACTGCTCCAGAGCAGGTGGATACCATCTGGAGAGAATGGAAGATAGATTTGGTCAGCCTATCCACCCTCAGCCTGACGTGCAATCCTATCTTCCCAGATAGTTCATGAAATTTGTTTCCATCAGAAATGCTTAAAGAAGGAAGCATAACTTTGTGATAAACTACTACTTT
This sequence comes from Hydrochoerus hydrochaeris, assembly GCA_004027455.1. NCBI lineage: Eukaryota > Metazoa > Chordata > Mammalia > Rodentia > Hydrochaeridae > Hydrochoerus > Hydrochoerus hydrochaeris. The sequence goes on along the minus strand of PVLA01005412.1, from coordinate 119,043 downwards.
TGCTTATCACAAAAAAGATGGGCTAAAGCACTTTTGTTCTAGGAGATTCCCTTGGAAATAGACACAACAAATAAACCTGAGGAACTTTGCCCTGGGCCCTCAGGCTAATTTTCCAAGGCACTTGTGTTCTCTAATTACCTAGGCAATCTTTTCTAATGGAGGGACATGGCTATGTTTTATTTAAATTTCTACTTTGTTGAAGCTCACAGGTTAAACTTATAAATTATTATCTAGCAGCCACATTTTAAATTAGAAAAAGGGCACATCAGTCTTCTAGGCACACAGAAAAGAAAAGCCTATTTACTCTTAATTAATATATGTAAGGCAAAAATGTAAATCCTTTTCTACTACCTCTTGTGAAATGTAAACAATTGTTGCAAGCTATCTCAGTCTTATCTCTGAAGGAGGGGTAGTCTAAGTGATCTGAATATCCACTGAAAAGTTTAGAAATAAGGATGATAGAAAAGTGGAGATTTTTAGTGGTCATGAGCAAATGTCCACCAGGGAACATTTGGGTGTCCACCAGAGAGTTCCCCGGCCAGGAGCCCTCAGTTCTCAGTTTCTGCTAGCTCAGATAACCAAAGATCAGTCCCCAGAAAGGAATCCAGCTGTCTGTTTGGTCAACATTCCATTGACTCCATTGGCCACTGTCTTCAATGGGGATTCACCAAATAGATGTTGGGAAAACCTGTCCTCTGCTTTTGAGGGTGGCAGCTGCTATAAGAGTGAATAATTATCTGGCAGAGTAACCATTGTTTATCAAAATTCTATAAGGGATAGTTAAAGCCTGAGAAAGATCATTACCTACTGCTCTATGAATTTACAATAAAGGTTTTAAAGTCCACAACTTGAGAGGTTGGAAAGCCTCCTTATTCTGAATGTGTTTAGGTCCCATATGTATAATGCTTTTGGGGATAGCTTCTTTCATTGTCTTCCATTGTCACATGAAAGCTGGTTCTCTCCACTGTGTCTCAGGTTTAATCTCCTAAGGAGATTTGCCCAAAACACTGAGCCGGGACATGGCTCTTATGTGTGTTCTCCTGGATGGGCACAATTCTGATCAATGTCTCATCTGACCTAGAGATGGGGTATATGTCCTTTATCTAAGATGACTTCCCTGTCTTAAGCATTAGCAAATGCTCATTTTTTTATGGGCTTAACTAAGAAGAAAAGATTTGAATAGTCTAGAGTTCTTTCTGACTTCATATGCCTCTATAGGGAAAGTACAAAGTGGGAAATGAGTAGAAGTAAAGTCAAAGGTAGAAAACTGAAGCAGAACAAGCTTGACATTTCCTCTAGAGTGTAGAGGAGAATCAGAGCCAGTCTGTCTCAGCGAAACCTGTCCTCCAAGTCTTGAAGACCAGCTACCAGCCTAGTGAGAATATACACACTATAGAAAATGTAATTCTATAGTGACCCAGTATTTCTTTTCTTTAGTTTCTTTCTCTTACAGGAATTTTCACACATATTGATTGTTTCTTATTCTCTGTTCTGTTTCTTATTCTTATTCTCCTCTCTTTTTCCTGCTTGTTTCTTTTGTTTTGTTTTCATTTTCTTTTTTCTTGAACAGCACAATGAGCTCTTGGGTAGAAGAATCACAACAAAAGTGACAGTTTATTTCCCCTTCACACTTGTTAAAGAACATTCAAATTTCTGTTTAAGTAGAGACCATCATTTGCTTCTCATGCATTACTAACTTACTAGCACAATATATGGGTCAGGTTAATTATCTTAGAAAACCATGACTTATAAATGAATTTATTAGATGCACAGAAGACTAGTTCTCTTATGAAACTATATCATTCTTCATGTTTAGTTTTCAAATTAAAATAAATTAATTTTATAAGAGCCTGTACAGTGTTTTTGTCAAAGGAAGAAATTATTTTCTTAGACATTTTTTAAAGAAAAGTTAAAAGGAAATGAACAGAAATTGTCACAGCTTTTCCAAAAAACAAAGTAGTATGTTACAATCTTTTAAAGTTCAGTAACAAGAAATACCCAACTCTGGAAAGCCATACAGATAGCTGCTTTAACATAATAATTTACAAAACACGTTAGCAAGTTTCTCACAGAAAGAATCTTTTTAGCCATAGTAGAATATTCATAGGTTATCAAATTAGTTTGAAAGTGTAGCCCTGGTAATTCATAAAGACACACATGAATTAATTCTCATGAGTAATCTAGTTGACAATCTACATGTAGTAATATATTTCCAAAATTATAGTTATCTATCTTTTTTACAAAGACATATACATAAATACTTTTTTGCTTAACAGCAGAGTTCTTTTCAGGATAAAAATTACAACAACAAGGATATTTTTATCCCAGTGATACAAAACTGAAGGACTATTTAATGACTTCAGGTAAAAGCAGTTCATTAAGAGAGGGTGAGAAAGTATCAGATAATCAGCTGAAAAGTGTAAACAAAATCAGGGTAATTTGGGATGTGTTGTTTTAGTAACCATATTAAATCAACCAGATGAAGTGTTGATTTCCTTTTCATTTGAGTGACTGCATGTACTGCTTGACTGACCTGGGACCAGCCAAGAGAAAGACTACTCCTTTCTTGTCTTGGTTCATTTTCCCCTTTTAATGTGGGAAAACAGACTCCATTATACTCTTACTTAACTTTTTGGTCTCCCCAGTTTTTTCACTGTCCTCCTGCTAAAGCTAGCAACTTGAAGATCACAATTTTTTTATCTCATCAACTCCAAAGTCTCTTGTCTCCACTTCCCTTTAGCTACACATTCCATGGTGACATCTTAAATTGTTTTGTACAAAATTCAGTCAATGATTTCATTTCAATAAAAACTGTACATAATTCTCATGCTACTGAACTAATAATGACTACACTTTGATGAACACTGCTATGAATGTGACCATGGGGGTTGGGAATGGTTGAGAGAAGTCTTATTTGAAGTCCTCTGTTTTCTTTGTAAAATAGGTGAGTTTCTCCACTATTTTGTTTCTCATTTCATTGGAACACTCCTAGGCAACCTTTAGTATCCAATTGAAAGTAAAACCTCTTATGATCTTATATGATAATATCTCTCCACAACATTGGGCCTTCTCATTTTGAAACACTGGAATCTCATGCATACCATTATTGTAGTACTTACCATAAATTTTAAAATTTGATTGTTTATTCCTCTTTCTTAAATTATGTTATTTCTCAGGGTTTTGTTGTTTATCTTCCCCTTTCTTCATTCTTTAAATATTTCTTTGGCTTGACCAAAAAGCAGTGAGTGAAGTAAAAAATAATTAATATGCATTATGTACACATATCAACTCCCACAATGAATGTAATCACTATGTACTGCAAACTTGTACTAATAAAAATAAAAACTAAAAAATAATATTCCCTAGGCTATATTATTCATGCCCATGGCTTCAACTATCATTCATGTAATGAATGACTATCATGTCTATATAGCTGCAGCCCACATCGCTCTTGGTCTCCAGATCCTACCTTGAATTGTGTACTGGACATCTGGCCTTGCTTGTTAAATGTATCTCATGTCTCAGCATTCAAAACTGAACTTACTTTCCTCTGTACTCCCAATCTCTATCCAAAGCCTCTTCTTTCTTTTCTATTCTCTATCTATACCTATTCAGTTGTTTAAGTCAGAAACATAGCAATCATTCTACATTCCTTCTTTCTGGATTATGAGAAATTTAAGAAACAAATCAATGCAATGCAAGATGCTGTTACTATTTTTACCTTAACTGAAATAAACAACAGTATATTTTTAGCAGACTTAGGGAAATTTGAAGACAGACTGGGGACTGGAAACTTTGTAAATAATTCTGATAAAGTTGCTAGAATTATATTTTTAAAACTCTCATGCTCTAGGGATATATACTGAAGCAATTATAGATGAAAAGATACGATGTCAAAGATTTGCCTTAAAGGTCAAATCATATACAAATATTAACTGAAAAAGGATTATAGACCTATGTATAAGATATGAAACTATGAAACTTCCAGAACAAAACAAGAAAAAAATCCTTGAGATCTTAGGATTGTTGAAAATTTCTTCAATATGATACCAATCTATGGCCATACCACCCTGAACTTGTCCAGTACTGTCAAAGCATAATGCATAAGACAACAAATTAATAAATTGATATGTATCAAGCAAACTTTAAAAATTTATTATATCCAAAATACACATTTAGAAGAATTAAAGGAAAACTCAATGCTGAGACATTGAGAATATCTTTGCAAATTATGCAAGTGATAAAATAGACAGTGTTTAAAATTTCAAAGACATATTATGGTAAAAGACATATTGCCATGAATCCACCTCAAAATATTCCCTGTCATTTGGAACACACTTATCTCATCATTTTTGCCACTCTTCAGGTGATCTGGAAGTCCTCTTTTGTGAGTGTCTTTGAGGAGTGTGATAAAAAAAATATAGTGAATGTTCCTGCCAAGTATCAGCCCATGGAAGAATAGGCTTCTAAAAGCATTATAGTGTGTCTTTGTTTACCTTATTCACTGGATATGCCACTGTGTGACTTCTGGCTCTTCCCCAAAGTTAAATGAGCCTGAAAGGTAAACATTTTGAATAGATTCAGGACATTGAGTCAATCATGACAGTGCAACTAAAGACACTCATGAAAGACGATTTCCAAAACTGCTTCAGAAAGTGGCAGAAACAATGGAAGAAGTGTGTTTAGAGGGAGGAGGAGAGTATTATAAGGTAGATTGACAGTAATGTGTGCTTATTTTATTTTATTTTTATTTAAAGAGAAAAAACAGAAAAAGGGTAGAAATATTACAGAATTTCAAAAAAAAAGACAAACAGTAAGAAATCACTAGTTGATAAATTATGTATTGTCCTTTTAGAAATAGTAGTTCAAGTTACAAAATTAAAGCATACAAAGTGAACATTCAAGCAGTGAGAATGAAAACATATCTGTTCAATAATCCAACAAGAACTTAAAAATATGGTTATGAATCCTACACACTTAAATATATATACAGTTATATCTTTTATAGCACTTCCTATTTCCTCTCTTTGTTACAATAGCAATTACACATTTTAAAAATTATATTTAAAAAGAGAAAAAAACACAAAAAGGGGTAGCAACAATACAGAATTCTAAAATAAAAAAGAGAAAAAACCCACTAAGAAATCACCAGTTGATAAATTACATATTGTCATCTTGGATGTAGTTGTTCAAGTTATAAATTGGACACATAATAGACATTCAAACTGTGAGTCTGCAAACAGTTCTGCTCAAAGATCCAATGAAGATTCAGCAGTATGGTCCTCTATTTTACATACTCAAACATACATGCAGTTATATCCCTTAGAGCCCTTTCTTTTCCTCTTTTTTGCAATAGCAAAGTAATGTGTCTTTTGCTGTAATGAATTTTCATTGCAATGTGTCTTTTGCAATACATTTTTAAAAATTAAACATTTACCACAATTTTCAGTCACATCTCATATATTTGATAATCATACTGAAAACATATAAAGAGCTAGAACTCAATAAAAAGCAGAAAAGTAATAAAATAGGTGTAAGAAAAGAACTAACATAGCAAGTCTTTTTGATTACTACTTACATATTTCTAAGAGAACTTGTAGGTCATTATTGATCAGTGGACACCCTCTAGGGATTTGGAACTTCAAAAAAGCATTTTATACTGGGGATTGAATCTGGGGCATTTGTATTTAACTACACCCCCAACCTTTTTTAAAGTTTTAACTTTGAGACATGATCCTGCCAAGGCTTGTCTCAGAATTGTGATCCTTCTGCCTCAGCATCCCAGAGTACTGGGATTCCTAATGTACCACCAGACCTGGCCTGGATTGTATAGTGTAAATATAGGCACATATTATATTATACTATTAAATTCAGTCTTCTTTGCCTAAATATCAAAATTGATGCTGTGTACCTAGTTTCAATGTTGGGGTCTTGAGTTGTAGCTGCCATAGCTAGTTGTATAGCAGCCTGTTCTATTATGCCAGTCTTCCATGAAAATCCCAGATCCTGAATGGGATTTCCTGTACACAGACCCTTCACATAATATGTCCCTGCAGTTCCCAGACACAGAAAAAGTACGTCCTATGAGATCTCCTATAGGACAGAGTTTGATAGCCTCTGACTGACTTCTCCACTCAATAAGCATGGCTTTTGTAGCTCTGCTACTGTATGTTTCTTTGGGAAATATTGCCATAGTTAAATATTAGCCATGTGTAAAACCTACTGAGTTTTGTGAATTCTTCTAAGGAGTTAGTGAATTTGAAGTAGTCTTAAGACCTCTGTGACTAATAGGAAAAGAATTTGAACAAATACTTCACCAAAGAAGATAAAAGAATGGTTAACAAGTACATGGAAGGATAAAAAACAATATTAACCATCTGGGAAATGCAAAATAAACCACAATAAAATGCTATAATATGCCTACTAGACTAAAGTCAAAAGATTTATCATATTAACTATGTCAAGGATGTGACAATATTAATATAACATTGTATAGTCACCTTAGAAAAATAGCTTGGCAGCTAGACATACACCTGCCATAGCCTAGCCATTCTATTTCTATGTATTCATACACGACAAGAAAGCTGTGTGTTCTTAGAAAAATTTATACATGGATAGCCATAATAGATTTACTTATAATAGCTCCAAACTGGAAACAACCAAAATATCTATCAAGAGTGAATAGGAAAATGCAATATTGCATATGCATTCAACAGACTGTAAATGAGAATGGTAACCAAAATATAGAATTATGGCTCAATATAATATAATGAATAAATTTTAAAATATTTATGCTGTCTGGAAGAACTCACACAAGCATATTTTATGTACTCTTGCATTTGTTTAAAACTATAGATAGTACAAATTAATCTATAGTGTCAGAAAGCAGATCAGTGGATTCTCGATTGGGGAGAGTTCAGGGAGAAGCAGGATGATCCAACAAAATATTATGTGTAGGGTGTCTGCTAGTGTGTCTCAGTGGTAGTGTGCATGCTTGGACACCCTGGATTCAATCTCTAGCATCAAACAAATAAGAAAACAATTTGAGGCTTCAAATTTGATAGCTTCATGGCTGCTGCTCCGTCTCTCCCTCCTGTGGGCATCCGGTGTGTCAGACTACATTTCCCATAATCCTCTCCTGCCCGACCCAGGATATGACTGCGACCTATCCGTGCTTGATGACTTTCCGCCTCTGCTTCTTTATAAGCCAGGGACGCTTTTTCAATAAATGAGACTTGATTGGAAGCCCTCAACTTGTCTCCGTCTCTCTTTCCTCTTGCCCTGCCCCCCATCCCTGTTCCCTCTCCAGGTGAGACCCATGGACTGATCCGCGGGCCGGATCACTTTGAATATGTGCAGCTCAATGTATATAAAACATAAACTTAAAAAATGCCATTTACTTTCTTTTAAAAAAAGGATCATTATTACTTATTCCATATTCTTTCCTATATTTCCAGCAATTTAATTGGACTCCTCTGCAAACAACAGAACAAAAGTAGAGTTTCTAGGCAGTTGACAAGATATAGGGGGGCTGGAAAATAGAGCCAGAAGTCACACTGCCCCAAAGACTGGTTAGTAGAAAAAGATGAGAAAAAAAAAAAAAAAAAACAGAAATAGGTGGAAACTCTGGGAAGATGGAAAGGGAATTCCAGATGAAAGCAGTATTGGTTCTTTCTTTCTTTTTTTTTTTTGCGGTATTGGGAATCAAACCCATGAACTTGTGCTTGCCAGGCAGGCACTTATGCCACTGAACTAAAACCCCAACCCAAAAGCAATATTGGTAACATGCTCATTATTTGTAAAGGCTGTGTGGTAGTTATATAGGCTTTATTATACAAAAAAGTGCTATTAACTTAGAATAAGAGTTGTTTATATCAAAGAAATAAAATTCAAAATATTTGAAATTAGTTGTATACTGACAGTGAAAATTTTGGCAAAAGGAACAGCTATTCTTTACTGGTTAAATTTGTACTCATCTTGTATATTGGCTTTTTTATTTTAAGGAGAATAAAGAAAAGAAAGCAAAACAAAACAAAATATAACAAAGCAGATCAGAGGAAATTAATTTAAATAACAGAATTTCAGAACAAGAAAACAGGATATCAGCAGTGGCTACCATCATGTCTCTTGTTTTCTTTGAAATAGTTGTCCATACCGTCACATACAATAACTTAATACAAAACAAAATAGCATAAAAGCAATCAAAACACAAGAATGAGAGCCTTACAGGCTTTCAAAACCAAACAGTAGGAAATTAATAATGGCTACCATAATGTCTTTTGTTTTCTTCAAAATAGCTGTACATATCATTATACATATTGAAATCAAATAATTGAAAACAGACTGAAACCAATCAAAACCAAGGATAAAAGGATTATTAGACTTCAAAACAAACTGATAGGAAACTAGCAATGGCTACCATGATGTCTCATTTTCTTCAGTGTAGCTGTTCATACCATCACACACACTAAAATCAATTCCTATAAATGCTTTAGGTGAATTTCTAGGTATATATACACCTACACATGTACATCTACTCTTTCTATATTAGAGCATAAAACAAACCAAAACAAAACAAAACAAAGCAAAACAAAAAAAAAAACAAAGTATAAGAAAAACAAGAAACAAGAGTCAAATAAATAAGTATAATAAAGAGCCCAAAACAATAACAATGTAGGCTTTCAAAACAAGGTGGTAATAACATAACTAATTTTGTTGTTTTGCATAGCAATCTTCAAAAGGCTTACTCAAATTACCAGATATAGTCATGCAAAATTTTTCTATTCTACTGATGTTAACTTTTTTGTTCCAAGAACTATTAGAATTAGTAGTACAATCATTTTAGCTATCTTAAGTGTGTATATGAATTTATATCATTTATCTTTTCCCTTCCTTCTTTTATCCTTTTCCCTGAGCTATTATTTCCCATTGAGCAATTTTTTACCCTTTCATGGAATTTATTGAAGATTTTGTATCTTATTTACCATTTCAATTTCTTACACTAGGGAGACCATATCATATTTACCATATGTGAGTTTCATTTATGTCACTTGTGAGTATGGTCTCAATTTGCATCCATTTACATATAATAGCCTCAATGTGGTCCTTCTTTATACCTGAATAGTATTCCATTGTATAAAAATACCACATCTTTTTTATCCATTCCTGAGTTGATGGGCATTTGGGTTGTTTCCAAGATTTAGCTATTACAAATTGTGCTGCTATAAACATGGGTGCACATATATCACGGTGGTATGATGTTTTCAGTTTTTCTGGGAATACTCCCAAAAGTGGAATAGCTGAGTCAAATGGGATTTCCAATCCTAGCTTTTTGAGGAACCTCCAGACTGACCTCCACAGTGGTTGCGCCAATCTACACTCCCGCCAACAGTGCAGAAGAGTTCCTTTTTCCCTGCGGACTCTCCAGCATTTGGTTATTGGTGGTGTTCTTGATCCTGGCCATTCTTTCTGGAGTGAGATGGAATCTCAGTGTTGTTTCAATTTACATTTTCTAATGACCAAAAATTTTGAACACTTTTTCCATGTATTTATTTGCCATTTGTATTTCTTCAGGTGAGAATTGTGTATTCATCTCAGATGCCCATTTTTGGATTAGGTCTTTGAATTTCGGGAGTCTGATAATTTTTAATTCTTTATATGTTCTAGATAAAAGTGCTTTTTCTGAAGGGGAGTTGACTAAGATTTTTTTCTGAATTCATGGGTTTTCTTTTCACTCTGTTGGAGATTTCTTTTGACATGTAAAAACTTTTTGATAAGATGAGATCCCAGTTGTTGATTCTGGGAAGTATTTCCCATGAAGTTTGATTTTTGTTCATGAATTCTCTGTCAACCCCTATGTCTTCAAGATTTCTACCTAATTTGTCCTCCAGCAGATTTAGTGTTTTGGTTTTCACTGATTAGATCTTTTACTTCCTTTGTTAGACTTATTCCTAAGTATTTCATTTTTTTGGATGCTATTGTGAAGGGTGTGGTTTCACTTATTTCTCTCAGTGAGTTTGTTGTTTGTGTAAAGGAATGCTATTAATTTTTGAGTGTAAACTTTGTATTCAGTTACATTACTGAATTTGGTTATTACATATAGAAATCTTTCAATGGAGTTTTGGCGGTGTTCTATGTAAAATATCCTGTCATCTGCAAACAATGATAATTTAACTTCTTCCTTTCATATCCTTATTCCTTTTATCTCTCTCTCTCTCTCTCTCTCTCTCTCTCTCTCTCTCTCTCTCTCATCTAATTGCTCTGGTTAATATTTCTAGCACTATATTGAATAGGAGTGGTGAGAGTGGACAGCCTTGTCTTGTTCCTGGTTTTAGAGGGAAAGCTTTTAGTTTTTGACCATTTAATATGATGCTGTTGGTTTGTCATAGATGGCTTGTAACAGATTGAGCTAGAGACCATATATTCTGATTTTATCTAGGGTCCTTATCAAGAATAAGTGTTGGACTTTGTCAAAACTTTTCCCGCATCTATTGAAATGGTCATGTGATTTCATTCAGAAGTTTCAGATATACAGCTTACATTTTCTTCTATGTCCATGTCTCCTAGGCTTGTTTGAAATTGGGCTGGAGGTTTCAGATTGCATTTTGCTCTTTTGTTTTGTCATTTTCCTCTATTCCCCTGGGGCAGTTGAATGCAAAGTCTCAGTTGTTTCTTGGATTTATGTATGGTTGCCTGTACTGCACAGAGTTTCTCCAGTTGAGTGGGGGATGTTAGGCAGTCCTTACCCAGTCCTTAGTGGCACTCAAGTCTCCCCAAATGGTGGGGTGCTTTGGATGGACATTTGGCATACCCCAAGTGGCTCACTGAAAGTCTCTGCTTGTTGAATTCACTGACCAGGGCCCTATCAGTTTCTTAGTGGTGTACTAAAACTGAATGGTATGTGGAGTACACTGGGCAGGCCTTCAGCTCGTACCACGTGGCACACCAAAGCTCCTCAGCTTCTTGGTGTCTCTGAGTGGGGCCTTCCCAGGTTCTGCACAACATACTAAGGCTGAGCTGGGCATGGTGGCTCACACCTATAATCACAGCACTTGGGAGGCTGAGACAGGAGCATTGTTGCAAGTTCGAGACCAGCCAGGCTACAAAGTGAGTTCAAGGCCAGCCTGAATTGCATAGAGAGACCCTGTCTCAAAAAGACAAAAAAAATTACTAAGGCTGCATGGCTAGGTTGAGTTCACTGTGGATTCCTTCAGGTTGTGCCACTCAACATGCAGCAGCTTGTGGTACCTGGGCATCACTGGGTGGGGTCCAACTAGGACCTGAGGGATGACCCAAAGGTCCTAGACTTTTGGGGAATGCTGATTGGGGTCCTACCAGGTTCCAAGCAAGTTCTTGTGACTGCACAGCTAGGTAGAGTTCCCTGTGGAGGCGTTTAGCTAACACTTGGTTACTCCTGACTAACTGGAGGTCCCTGAGTGGGGCCACTGTGTATTGGATTTTTAACAATAAAACAATTTTGAAAAAGAGGAGGTAATAAATCAACATCAGATAGATACTAAAAATATTCTGTTATATAAACTAAGTTGTATAAATCAGTTAATGATTAATGCAGTAACTTTTGCCATTTTGATAATGACTCCTTGAAAGCTGAAGTCTCTTAAGAAATTCTGATTTATTTTTACTTGAACAGTTTGAGTAGAAGAAAGGAATTCTAAATTTGGAAATTATAAGTATTCATAAACAGTATTTGAAAGCTATTAAGATTTTATTTAAGAATATAATTTTGGCAGAACTTTGAATTGAAAAGGACTGTTGAACAACTACTACTTATACATATATATAAAATATCTTGTACTTTTAGTTGAGAGGCATATATACTACATCATACTATTATAGCTTTTCACATAATGTCTTACTAATTTTCTTGACTCTGGGACACTATACACAACACCCACACTTTAAAGTGTGAAAGGTTTATTTTGGCTCATATGTTGTAGATATTTCAGTCCAAGTCAGCTGGCTACAAGGCAGGGCAGCATGGTAATGATGTGTCTCATGGCATGGAAGGCAGGAAGCAGCAAAAGATCAAGGGAGGAGGAAGAGAGATATACCCTTCCAGGCTACAACCCCAGTGATCCATCTTCTTTGACCAAGCTTCACTTCCTAACATCATATTTAGCAGTAAGTTCATGAGTTCCATCAATGAGTATCATGTCCCCATGATCAAATCACCTCACCAAACCCCTACCTATGAATGCATGAAGCTTTGGGGGGGGGACATCCAGATATAAATCATAACACATAAAAAGAAGACAATTTCAGAAATTCAAACAAAGGAAAATAATCCAGATGTGCTATACATTTGTAATCCCAGCAATCTGGGAAACTGAGACAGGAGGATGGGAAGTCTGAGCTCAGCCTGGGCAATTTAGCAACTTAGCAAGACCTTGTCTTGCAATTTAAAAAATAAAAAAAGGCTGAGTGGGAATGTACATCTGTGCAAAGCCCCTGGTTTCAATCCCAATAATGACAAACACACACATACACACACACACAAATGTCTTTAACCTTCCTCCCCACATCTCTCTAATTTTGGGGAATCTCTGACTATTACAGAGGAAATCTTTTAAAAAATGTACCTCGTTTATTTTAAGAACAAAAAAAGGATAAAAATGATACAGAATTTTAAAACAAAAATGATAGGAAATTAACACCAATTAATATATTTCATATTGCTATCTTAAAAGTAGTTATTCAGATTACAAGATTTAGGCATAAAAATGATTGAACAATCAAACAATGAAAATAAAAACTGTTCATTTTAAAAGTATTTTTTTTTTACTTAAAGAGGAAAAAAAACAAAAAAGGTAGAGATATTACAGAATTTCTAAAAAAAGATAAACAGAAATCACTAGTTGATAAATTACATATTGTCCTTTTAGAAACAGTTGTTCAAGTTACAAAATTAAAGTGTACAAAGTGGACATTCAAGTAGTGAGACTGCAGATCTGTTCAACAATCCAACAAGAACTTAGAAATATGGTCATCAATCCTACACACTTAAATATACATGCAGTTATATCTTTTACAGCACTTCCTATTTCCTCTTTTTGTTACAATAGCAATAACACATCTTTTTAATTTTATTTAAAGAGAGAAAAATAAAAAAGCAAAACAGAAAAAAGGGTAGCAACAATACAGAATTCTAAAAGAAAAAAGAGAGAAAAAACACTAAGAAATCACTAGTTAATAAATTACATATTGTCATCTTAGATGTAGTTGTTCAAGTTACAAAATTAAAGGATACATAGTAGACATTCAAACAGTGAGACTGCAAACAGTTCTGCTCAAAGATCTAACAAAGATTCAGCAATATGGTCATCCATTTTACATACTCAAACATACGTGCAGTTATATCTCTTAGAGCACTTTCTTTTCCTCTCTTTTTTACAATAGCAATTGCACATTTGGGGTTTTATTATGCCTATAGTTCTTATTACTTTTTACACTAGAGACAATGTGATACTTATGAATATGATTCTTATTTATTTCACTAATGAGGATAGTCTCAAGTTGTCTCCATTTACTTATTAAGGCCTTAAAACCATCCTTTTTATAGCTGAGTAATATTCCATTGTGTAAAAATACCACATCTTTTTCATCCACTCTGCAGTTGATGGGCATCTTGGTTGTTTCCAAGATTTAGCTATTACAAATTGTGCTGCTATGAACATGGGTGCACATAGATCACTGATATGAGCTTTTCAGTTCTTCTGGGAAAATACCCAGGAGGGGAATAGCTGGATTGAATCGAGCTTGCAATCCTAGTCTTCTGAGAATTCTCCATATGGATTTCCATAATGGTTGTACCAGTCTACATTCCCACCAACAGTGGAGCAGTTTTCCTCCCCCCCAGCCTTGTCAACATTTGTTATCAGTTGATTTCTTGATGGCAGCTATTCTTTCCAGAGTGAGAGTGAAATCTCAATGTTGTTTTAATTTGCATTTCTTGAATGACCACAAACTGTTCTTTTTGATGAACTAACAGAGATTAGTATTATAGTTTTCTATCCTATCTATCTGTCTATCTATTCACATACATATACATATACATATGAACCCTTTTTACTTTTTTCCTTTTCCCTATCTCAGTTTTTCTTTACTTTTGAAAAGTGTGTATCTTAAAGCTTATAATTTTGGGGAATCTTGGATTCTGGAGATTTAGACAAAGGCTTCTGAATTTGAAGTGAACTCAAAATATTTAACCTTAATTGTATCCAGACTAAAAAAATTAGCTGCTAATAGATTTAAGATGCTAAGAACCCAGGGAACTCTTTGACCATGGATATTTTTAATTTTTTTTTTTTTGGTATCAAGGATTGAACACACAGCCTCACACTTGCCAGGCAGGCACTTATAACACTGAGCTAAATCCCTGGCCCTTCTATGGGATATTATTATATAAGAACCTTTGTCCTTTATTTCAATGTAATTACCTCAAAATATTTTTCAAAATGTCATAAAGCAAATTTTCATATCTCATTAGGGATCTGTAATCATTAAATTTGCCTAAATTTTTCTTTGATCTAGTTTTAGTAGAGGCTGTGCACCAGAGTGCTAAGGGTATACACTACAGTCATATAAACTTGGGTTGGAATTTTAGGTGTTGGACAACATGTTTATCTGACTCTCAGTCTTGCCATCTATAAAATGTAAATAGCTAAAAAGCTACTTCATGAATTTGTTGTGAGTATTCAATGAGAAGATTCATGTAAATCTCTTAGCATAGAGCTCAACAGTGAATAAATTATAGGTATATCATTGTTAACTGGTTTTTTCAGCCTGCACATTTTCCTGGTATTTACTATTATTAATATCAAGTCCATTAACTAAAAGAAAATCCTTTCATAATAAGGATTTAGCTTTAATATGGTGAAATATTTGCTTACATGCACAGTATGATTTTGAAAGTATAAAGAAGATTTTTGCCTTCTTTTTTTCTCTACACATAAACATAGGACACTCTTCTAATCACTTTCAATTCACCATTGAAGCTCCATCTCTTTATTGACATTGGTCAAAATTCAAGTCAAAATTGAAATGCCTCCAGGGTGAGTAATTTTATATATTTTAAGTAATAGATTGAGTGAAGAATTTAAGACAAATTCAACTTCTCTAGAGAGGAGATGCTGAAAGGTAATAAATAGAAGATAGTCAAAAAATGGAACTCTTTCTAAGTTCAAAAACATCATGGTTAGGGAACTACTTAGTATTGTTTTCCAAATAGGTCTAAAAATCAGTCATTTTTTAAAACAAGTAGATTCCAAGGCCCTACCCAGAGATTTGGTAGGTTTAACAGTATTTGAGAAATCTGAAGGTATGAGCATACAAGGAATTTCTAAGCACTGACAACTTTGAGAAATGTTGGAGAAATTAGGAGCCCAGGTTTTGGAATGAGACTATAAATCCTAGTTCTCCTCTGTAAAGATGGCTAATAAGTTGATTAACCATTTTTCACCTCAGTTGTCATAGCTACAGAATATTATTTGGGAATTAAATGTTAATGTATAGAAGACATTTCTTTAGTAGTAATCATTGAGAAAAAACAGTTGGTATTATTATTAGGTGGCTTAAGTTTCAATTAATTTATACTTACACATGAATCTTAAGGCCTTAAGTAGTTTCCTCTATGATAGTATTAGAATTTACTATTGAATTATGATTCATTGGAAAATTATGTTAGGAATGCACTCAGATGCAATCACTCCTTTGGGTAAAATGCCAAAATCATCCCTGATTATCCATGCTGCTTGTGTCCCTGTTGAAGCCAGAGTTAGAGATATTAACACAGTCATCTTTTATATCTTCATGCCTTGTGCAAATTAAATATTCAGAGTCTCTGAAAATTCCAATTCACACACTGTACCATAGTCACTGGATATCATATTCCCATGGAAAGATGATTTTTCTCATAGTTACAAGGTTTTCAGACATTAGCCTCTCATTGAATTCCAACTTGAAAAGACAAAGAAAACACTTTCCTTTGAGTTACAGTTTAAGTAGGGCTTTGGAAGAACTTCAGAGTAGAAGACTTATAGGTAGAAGCAGGTGAGATGTTAGAGAAACAGAAATTGACAGAGGCAAACAAAACAGAGAAAAATTCAAAATCATACTGACAAAAACAAACAAAAGATCATGAAAAAGATACAAATAGACACATGGAAACTACCAGACAGAAGGGGCAAGGAATTGAGAGACACACAGAAAAAAAAGATGGAGAGAACAGGAAGAGACACATAGAGAGCTAGACAGGGACATACATAGCAGCAGAGACAGACACAGGGGGGAAAGAGACTGAGACATATCCTGGAATTAAACCTTCTCTTATTATTTATCCAAGTAGGTTTCACTTAGGAATTTCTCTGGTAGTTAAGAAAGGGGAAATTCATTCATTTTACACAATTTTAATGTAATTGTTTTCAGAAAAACTCTGTGGAAATACAAATTTTCTAGCTTTTGGTATGAGGAAGTAAGAATGTGATAAGACAGACTGTGATAAGCAGCATTAAAACACAAAGTTCATTTTAGTAAAAAAAGAAGCAAAGAATACATGCAGTTCAAGGGTGGAAAAGGTATTTCTGGAGCTGGATCCTGCAGGATAACTAAGGAATTAACAGATGGAGAAGGAAGGAATTTTCAAAGAAAGGGTAAAACAACCAGTAAAAACTTGAAGCAAGGAAAACAGAGGGTGTGTTCAGGAAAGATGGAATGGTACAGTTAGGCTAAAATTTAGGTTAGAACATTTGAAAATGGCTGTTCTCAGGTCTTCATGCTATCTCTACTGTATCAGAGTCTCTGAGAACAGAGCCCTGGAACTATCACAGTGTAAAACTCTGGCACAGAGAGGATGAAGATTACTCAGAGAAAAGATTCATTTCATGCACAGAGACCTCAGAGAGCATGACTCTAGGGCCTAAGAGAACCTTAGGGAAACAGCAACCAACACCTCCATGGTTATTTACTTGAAATTCAAGGACATAAGAATAAAGACATAGAAGAAAATCATTTTTCAACATGTTGTATAGGAGTTTTGGGGACGGGGTCGAATGGGATGATTTGTTACATGACACATGTCAACCTAGTTTAGGCAATATTACTGGAACAGCAGGAACACTTTGGCCGAGGCAAGGATCTCTGACAGTAACTTGTTCTTAATTCTGCTATTTTCCTGCAGATTATTCTCTAAAATCTATGCATTTCAGGAGCATAGGAACTGTTGTTCCCCAAGGACTTTTCCTTATCACACCCAGGTGCAATCACTCCTTTGGCCAGCATCTCCCCACATGGAATTGGCATTTTTACAAAAATCAAAGCTGTGCACAGTGCACTAGTCTGTGCACCATACTTTGAGAAATGCTGATCTGCATGTGGGAAGTTCAAACTGGCCAGAGCACTGTGGAAGGAGGTACATGGGATCAGCTTTTGAGTCCTTGCAACTCACTGACCAAAAAGGTCATTGTCTGAATCTTAGCTGCAGTGATGTACCAACTGTGGTTGCAGATCTAGGCAGATGAGGCCAGATGACAGCTGGGGAAGACTGCTGATTAATTAAACCTGGTCTAAGTCAGGCACCAACTGGTGGATATATGGCCTTTTTAGTGGTAGAATATTGTTTAAAAGAGTAGTAATGATCTGAAATGAGGACTTTTCCTTTGATTTATCACACTCCTATTTTTGTTTGTTTCTCTTAGGCTTTCAGTCCTTTCCTCTATGATAGTATCAGAATTGACTCAAATTATTA
The DNA here is from genome assembly GCA_004027455.1 of Hydrochoerus hydrochaeris. Taxonomy (NCBI): domain Eukaryota; kingdom Metazoa; phylum Chordata; class Mammalia; order Rodentia; family Hydrochaeridae; genus Hydrochoerus; species Hydrochoerus hydrochaeris. The sequence goes on along the minus strand of PVLA01005412.1, from coordinate 101,282 downwards.
TTCATTGGTAAATTATGTTAGGAATGCATTTGAAATCGAAGAACAAGTTATACAATGTAGACAGCATTTGAAAAGGCATTTATATTTTTTTAAATGAATGAGAAAAAATTTTAGTGTCATTTAAAAATGAAGGAAGTATTTGTATTTCATGGTATGTATTTTGTGAAATCATCTCATTATTTCATTGTAAATGTCCTTCAACTGTGAAAAGCCAAGTAGGGTAGGGATGGTTTGCTTTTCCATTAATGGGGGAGCCAGAAGGCACCCCTCTACTTGTGGCTAAACTGAGTTGGAGATTTCTCATAGAGTGATTTTCTGTTTCTATTTGAGCCTTTGAGTTTTAATTATAACTCAGAGTACTCTATCTCCTCTTCCAATTAACTAGATAAGTTTCCTAGGAACAGGCACCTTGTCTCAGAATTCTTAGTATTCTTCCATTTAGCATAGCATTATGCATGTAGAATACTCTCAATAAAGATTTAGCGTACAGTAGAATTGTAAGACAGGAATGAAAAAATCCCACGTGTCCTCTTCACTGGTGCTTAGCTGTAGTCCTCAAATACAGAATAGCATGAAATTAGGGATGGTAAAATTTTGGCAAATGGTACTTGCTGTTTACATTTTGTACCTTTAAAGTTCCAGTATAATCACAATTACCAAAATGGATGGAAGATTAAGAAAATTGGTATGTGTAATTTCCAAGTGTTGAGGAAAGGAAATCATTCCCATGCTTTGTAAAAATGAAGCTATAACTGGTAGGCTCCAATATGCATTACAGAAACTTCAGTGAAGCTGCTCACTGTGGGAGGCAACTCCATTGTCTCCCCTTGAATGCAAACCAATTACTGTGACTTTGATTATTTGGAGACTTATTTCCTTATACTCCTCTGTAAAGAGCTGGCTAGGGTATTTCCTTCTCTCTTCAATTGGCTCTAAGCATTGCAAATATGGCTAGCTGAGGTGCTAACAGGCAATTTCTATAGCCAATAGATAGTCCTGTTTCCTCATAGTGTTCTCCTTACAATACAGATAAGTACAGGGTCAACTGGGTACAAGCCTCAAGATAATGAGGCTATGACTCCCCAGGACACAAGTTTGCATATCAGAACCAAAGTTATAGCCCCCCAAAACATTTCTATTGTTACCTAAATTGGATTATGTAAAGTAATCCTTCCACATATCTTTATCTGCAATCTACAGAGATACCAATCTTGCACCTGTCCAGTCAGCTCAAGTTACTCACATAAGTCCTCCATCATAACTGTCACCCATCCCTGAGCCACCTCCCTTCTTCACAAGATAATAAATTCTTGGATCAAGGCCTTGGTCCACATGTCCTCACAAGGATTGGATTTAGGACCCCTTGGCTGCCCTTAACTTGGAATATGTCTTGGTGTTTTTATTTTTGCTGTGGGTTGCATTGTTGGTGGTAGATTGGAATTAACTAGTTGGAATTCCAATGATGTCTCAATGGAATTATGAATATAATTATGGATTCTGAGGAAAACTAGAAAGAGGACTATAATACTTGGATGACCGAACTTGATATTGGGGTTTACAATAGCTCACTTCCAAAGTATTTGTTTGGACATGAATTATCTGTTACTCTCAGTCACATTATTTCAGGTAAATCTATGTATAAACATATTAGGAGCAAAGAGAAACTGTCCTCTGTGTAGATAATTGGGCATAGAGTTAAATCCACTATATAGTAAGCAGATAATGTGACTTTATATAGAGTGATATTTTCTGAAAAGCAGATAGTTCAGAGTTTTTGTGTTCTTACTTACACTTCCACCTTACTGCCTCTAAAGAAAATGAGGCAATTTGGATTATTTCTCTGCAATTCTAATATAGTTAGAAACAATAGAGCTGAGGAACTAACTCCCTTCTATGCATCTAATGCAAAGCAGCCCCCTATGATCATTCTTCTTCCACTGTCTTAAAAGTCATAGAAAATGAAACAGCAAAAACGCAGGAGATTTCTGATTCTACAGCCAGCAGCACACATGTGTTTGATCTCCTAGCTTGACTTTCAGTCACCTTCACAATACTCCTACATCATTAAGGGTTCATAAATATGTACTACATGTCACACATGTAATTAAAATGAGTGAATTCTGGGACAAGCCTGTGTGTTGAGAGACCCTGAGATGGCAAAGCACCCTTTTATTTGTTCCTGTCAGTTACACCTAGAAATTTAGGGAGAGGTACCTGGGCTGAAGTGCCTATCCTTTAAATTCTGAATTTTTGATTTATCAGGAGCTGTTGTTTCTGTGTGCTCTGACTTGTGTGTGGTCCTTTCACTTTTCTGTCACCCAGCACCATTTTTCTATCTGTGCCATGTCTTCTTTGGGTACAGATCTGCCCTGAGCATAACTTCTCATAATCTTCAATAAATGTAGCTGCTTGACACTTGCTCCTAGGTATACACTTGGTAATTCTTTGCTCATCATACACAAAAGCCTGGGTTATACCTGCCCATTACATGATAACATGGCATATATATATATATATATATATATATATATATATATATAATAAATACATGCATACATATATACATATATATATTTATATATAGTTCCAGCTATATATTAACAATAGAAATGTTGATGGGAGCCACCATTTATATGATAAAGAAAAGTACATTTGTTGACTTCCTAAGTTCTTTAAGAAACAAAATATTATACAATGAGTCTAAACAACAAAGTATTTAATAAGATGTTTGTTTACCTCATCCAACTCTGATTATTTCTCAAAATTACTGTCAAGAATCTGCTTCCCTCTTTGACTTCAGTTATTCTCTAATAAAGTGCTCTTTAGGTGATCCCAGCCCGACCCACAAACATTGAAAAAAAGGCTTTGGTGTTACTGACAGAATGGGCCAGAGAGGGAGATGATGAGGCTGAAAAACTAGTCAGATTTACATGTAGCAACAGGCAGCTTGGAAAGATTCCAACACCAGACATTAGAGCCCAAATGAGTTACTAGGATTCATTCAGCCCAGGACTGAATCCTTTGGGGGATTCAGCCTCCCAAAGGGAGACTTGTGAGAGATGCCAAGGAACAAGGCAGGAGAATAAATTTCAAAGTAGGCAGACACTAATCTCAAGGAGAGAGATATTCTGGACATGGATTCCAGGATGGGTGTGAAACTGATTGGTTATAATAAGGTAGGAAATCAGAATAGATCTAAAACAAAGATAACAGTATTGATATTTTAGATTAAGATTCCAGCATTTGGGATGGTGATCAACCCATAGGAAATTCAATGGCTTGAGCTATGTGGATTACTTAGCTTATTGGAGTTCTAAACTAGACGCTGAGATTAATGTACTATTTTGCTACCTCTATCTAGGAAGATGACTGCTACCATTCCCAACACAGGAAAAAAATTAATCTTTATATCTTTGGATATTTCCACTTGTCTATAAAATTTCACCTGCAAGTGTATTTTGTCACATATTCATTCAATAATATTTACTATATTTCAGATTGTGTGGAACTGAAGAGCAAAGTAAAACATAGCATTTGGCCTCAGAAATCTTACAAATTCATGAAAGAGTAAATATCTAAATGGATGATTCTAGTATAGTGTGCTACAAGCACAACAAATAGAGGGAATTTGTATTCATTCATTAATATAGTTAATCAAAACTATTGAGTGCTTTCTATTTTATAGGTACTTGTTTGGGAATCAGAGGATGACCCTAAACTTAAACTTTTTTTTTGATCCATTTAAAAAAATCATTTTAAGTGATGCCAAAGTAACTCTGAATTGAGTTTCTGAAAGCTGAGAAAAATAGAAGTCTGTGTAAATAATGTAAATAAATATAGGAAGACTCTTCCATAGTTGATGGATTGTGCTATTTGTTCAGAAGAATGATTTTCTGAAAATGGAAAATAAGGCGAGGAATTCACAACATAATTAGGATTACTATTGAGTTGAAATAAAAAATTTTATTATGTGTAGTACTTCAGCCCTTACTTTCCATTTCTAATGAAAGATAAACACTCTGTCCCCCTCCATCAGGCATTTTTTTCTATTTTTTAAATTTTATTAATTAATTAATTTATTTTCCCTTGGGCATTTTTATCCTCATCTTTCACTGGAGTGACTTTTTTTATCTTCATTTTTAACTTCTCCATTTATTTTTTAAATTTTATTTTAAAGTGAAAAAATAGAGAAAAACAAAAAATCAATAAAAAACAAAAAAATCAACAACAATAAAAGTCAAATGACAAAACAAAACAAAACAAAAATGGACAATAGTGATACAGGTTTTCAAAAAGAGGTGATAAGAATTTAACAATGATTGGTATATTGCATATTGTTATCTTCAAAATAGTTGCTCAGGTTACCAGATACAGGCATGCATATGGATCAAACAATACAATTTCCCTTTGAGCAGGCTCTTTCCCTTTCATTAAAACTACTGTAACTTTTGAATCTTATTTACTTTCAATTTCTTACACTACTAGACAATATGGTCTAGCTATAGTTATGAGTATGGTTTCAAGTTGCATATATTTACTTATAAAAGCCCTTAGTTTATCTTTCTTTATAGCTGAATAGTACACCATTGTATAAAAACACCACATCTTTTTATCCATTCCTCAATTGATTGGCATTTGGGCTCTTTCCAAGATCTGGCTATTAAAAATTGTGCAGCTATAAATATGGGTGCACATATATCACTATTCTATGATGTTTTCAGTTCTTCTCGGAAAATGCTCAGAAGCTGGATAGCTGGATCTAATGGTACTTCCAAACCTAGATTTTTGAGGAATCTCCACACTGATTTTCACAGTGGTTGTACCAGCCTACATGCCCACCAACAATAGAAAAGAGTTCCTTTTTCCCCACAGCTCTGCCAGCGTTTGTTATTGATTTCTTGATGTCAGCCATTCTTTCTGTAATGAGATAGAATCTCAGTGTTTTTTTAAATTTGCATTTCTCAAATGACTAATGGTGTTGAACATTTTTCATATATTTATTTACCATTTGTATTTATTCATCTGAGAATTGTGTATTCCATTATGTGTCCTTAAACACAATTCTAAATAATAAAAACATAATGGGATTTGAATGGTAGAGCTCAAAAGAGTACCCCAAGTATAGTAAAGCATAGAACATATAAAGGCATAGAATTAGAAACTTTTAAGTTAAAGAAATTGTGAGTGGAATGAACAGGGTGGACCAATGAAAGGAAATTGCTAGACATGAAGTTGAAGAAGTAAAGACCAGTTCCTAGCATGTCATATTAAGTGTGGGGTTTATTGTGAAATTATAAAGGGATTCATTTATGAATTTTTAAATTTTATTTTAAAGAGAAAAAATACAATTTCAAATGAGATAATTAGAGGTTAACAATGAGTAATGCATTGCATATTGTCATCTTTAAATTACTTACTTATGGTACAAGATATCTGCTTTAATTGTTCAAATAATATTAGCTCTTTTTGTTTCAATGAACAAATAGAAATTAGAAGTATAACTATTTTAACTAGCTTTTGTATATAAACATATATGCATGCATATATATGCATGTATACATGTACAGACATATATATATGCATATGTATATATATATATATATGTATGCACATATATTATTTATTTCAGCTTTTCACACTAAGGAGATAATGTGATGTTTACACATGAAAGCCTATTTTATTTGACTTATGAATATGGTCTCCAGTTGAACAGATTTACCTATAAAAGTCTCAAGATTATCCTTCTTTATAGCTAAGTAGTACTCCATTACACAAAACTATCACATCTTTTTTATTCATTCTTTGGTTGATGGGTATTTAGGTTATTTCCAATATCTAATTATTACAAATTATGCTTCTGTAAATGTGGGTGCCCATATATCACTGTGGTATGATGTTTTTAATTCTTCTTGAAAGATACTCAGATACTCAGCTGGATTGAATAGGACTTCCAATTCTAGATTTTGAGGAATATCCACACTGATTTCCACAGTGGTTGCACCAGTGTATACTCCCACCAACAGTGGATAAGTGTTTCTTTTCCCCCACAGCTCCTCCAGCATTTGTGATTGGTTGATTTATTGAAAATAGCCATCCTTTCCAGGGTTGTGTGGAATCTCAGTGTTGTTTTAATTTATGTTCCTCAAATGACCACTGATGTTGAATATTTTTTCTTATATTTACTTGCTCTTTGTATTTCATTGGAGAAGTGTGTATTCATCTTTGATACCTATTTTTGGATTGGATCTTTAAATTTGGGAGCTCTGATTCTTTTGAGATCTTTATATGTTCTCAGTAGTAGTCCTTTTCTGAGAACAGCTGACTTTTTTTTTCCACATTGTGGGTTGTCTTTTCACTCTATTGGTGGTTTCTCTTGCTGTGCAAAAGCTTTTTAATAAGATGAGATTCAGAGTGAGCAGGCCCTGAATCCAACTGCTGGCCATGACTGCATGTGCTATGATGCCATCCCAGCACATGGGGCAGACTCCCAACCCTGCTCCTAGGTGGTAACACCACACTCTGTGTCTGGGGCCAGGCTAAGAAGCAAGAGAGGGATGGGCAGTGAACTCTAGGCATCGAGTGGGCTGGAATCCAACCGCCTGCCATGACTGAGAACTATGGCACCATCCCAGTGCATGGGCTGGGCTCTCAACCCTGCTCCTGGGTGGTAAGACCACACTCTGCATCTGGGGCCAGCCTAAGAAGCAGGGGAGGGATGGGCAGCCCTAACCGGGCCACACCCAGTGGACTCCAAGGAGGGAGCAGGGCCCAGAATCCAACCCTGGGCCGAGACCTGAGTGGCATCCCAGTGCACAGTGAAAATGTATAACTTCCCTCCCATGGGAACCTTGGACTACTGAGGAGTAACTGTACTAAATTGAAGGGAGGTTCAGTAACTGCCTCACCCAAACAGAAGATCTCAGCAGACCCCAGTCAGTGTGGTAAGTATACCCCTAAAATAGGGGTGTACAGTGGGTAAATAGGGCCAGTAGTAAAGCCTCCTCCAACTAAATGTAAGGCCTGGGTGAGTCTGACAAGAATGTGGATGAGCCCCTCCTACACACAGAAAACATCAGGCAGAGTGAAAATGGCAAAATAAAAAAGCAAAATGCAAAGCAAACATCAAGTCCGGCAGGGGCAAGTAAAAGAGACACTGAAATAGAGGACCTCAAAAGTAACACACTGCAAATCTCTGAAAAGATAGCAAGTGAAATAAAAAAACAATAACTCCATGATGCTATAGAGGAAATCAAAATAGAAGTATTCTCCCATGTAAAGACAGAAATAGCAACCTTATTAAAGGAGTTGCTGAGTGCAACTAAAGAAGAAATAGAGAAAAAAGTACAGGAGCATGGTGAACTGATTGAAACTTTGAATGAACAGTGTAGAAAACATGCAGAATTCATGAAACAAACTCAAAGAGACATCCAAGAAACAAAAAATTCCATTGAAAGTGTGCAAAACCACTAAAATGAAGATGAGAATAGGATTTCGGACCTTGAGGATGGGATTGCAGTTAGTGATCATGAAAGGATAAAACTTGAAAAAATAACAAAACAGCATGAAATGACAATCCAGAAGCTTCAAGATGATTGCAAGAGCAACAATATAATATTAATGGGCATTAGTGAAGATGCAGGAGTCAACTCAAATGACATAAGTAAAATATTCACAGAAGTAATAACAGAAAATTTCCCAAACATGGGAAAAAATCTGATATGCAGATAAGTGAGGCATATAGAATACCATACAATGGCAGAAAGGCCTCAAAGAAAGGGGCAGACAGTGGAATGAAGGAGAAAAGTAAACAAACAACAATGACAGAAAAATAGCATAGCAGAGAATACACATAGAAGATTAGTTATACCACTGTTTTATCTTGACTGATTGTATTTGAATCTGGTATGCCTGAGAGTATTGAGTCTGAGAGTAGAAGCAACTACTCTGAAGAAGACAAGATTCATTAGGATACCCATTCTGGTTTGATTATTAACTGCCTTTGAGGTCCTATAATGTCTCCAATGCTTAGTTTTTATTAATAGTGTAATACAATGCTAAGTTTAATTATACTATGTTTGATGATATAGACAATTTTATTGAAAATAACAACAGAAATGATATTAACTACTGTAGATCATCTAGTACTGTGGTTTTATATGTCCCTTTCATTTCATGTTTCTCCAGGAATTTGTATTATTGACTTGTTTTGATTTGTTTCTCCCTCTAATACAGAAAGTCTAGTTATACATGTAGACACTTATATATGTGTAGAACTTCTAAACAGTTTACAAGAATGAATTATAGTTATTGTAAAAAAAAAGAGGAAAAGAAAGTATTTTAAAGGATATAACTGCATGTATGTTTAAGTGTGTAGGATTGATAACCATATTAATAAGTATTCATTGGATAGATGAAGAGAACTGGTTGCAGTCTCACTGTTTAAATGTCCACTTTGTAGGCTTTACTTTTGTAACTTGAACAACTACTTCTAAGAAGAAAATATGTAATTATCAACTAGTCATTTCTTACTGGTTACTATTTTTTTGTTTTGTTTTATTATATTTTGTTTTTGAAATTTTGTATTATTTCTACCCTCTTTTTGTTCCAATTTTTTCTTTAAATAAAAAAGAATGCCAGACAGTCACAATCAACATAAATCCACACCCATACACATAATAATTAAGATCTCAGACATACAACATAAAAGCAGAATACTAAAAGCTGTTAGAGAAAAGACACAAGTCACCTATCAAGGAAAGCCCATTAGAATCAGAGCAGACTTTTCAACACAAACCCTCAAATCAAGAAGAGCTTGGAGTGAGGTATTTCAAGCCCTGAAAGAAAACTTTCAACCCAGACTAATGTACCCAGACAAACCTTCATTCAAATTTAATGGAGGAACAAGATACTTCCACAACAAAGAACAACTGAAGAAATTCATATCCACCAAACCAACCCTAGAAAGAGTAATGAAAGACATATTAGACAGAAGTAAGAATGATCACAATCCCCAGAACAGCAACAGAAAGTAACTACCAGGCAGGACAAGCAATTAAAAAAGGGGGAAAACAGGAAGCAAACAACTAGAAAATAACATGGCAAAGTCGAGCCAGTACATATCAGTGATATCCACAAATGTAAATGGCCTCAATTCACCTATCAAAAGAAATAGGTGGACAGAATGGGTCAAGAAACATGATCCTACAATATGCGGTGTACAAGAAACACATGTGACCTAAAAGGAAACTCAAAGAATAAAAGTCAAAGGAAGGGAAACATGCAAAAGGAAGCCACAAAAAAGCAGGGGTAACTATTTTATTTGCAGACAATGTGAACTTTAAACATAAAATGATTAAAAGAGATAAAGAAGGTCACTACATACACATTAGTGGAAAAATTCAAGAGGAAGAACTAACAATTATAAATATATATGAACCAAACAGATGAGCACCCAACTATATAAGACAGATACTGATGGACATGAAAAATTAAATACACAAGAACACAATTATAACAGGAGACCTTAACAGCCCATTTTCAAAAAGAGACAGATCATCTAGATAAAATTCAGGAAAGCAATAATAGAACTGAATCATACCTGTCAGCAATTGGACTGAGTAGACATTTACAGAGTGTTCCACCCAACCACATCAGAATAAACATTTTTCTCAGCTGCACATGGGACATTCTCCAAAATAGACCATATATTATCCCATAAAACATTCTTAAGTAAATGCAAAGGTGTTAAAATCATACCAGGCATAATATCTGACCATAGTGCACTAAAATTGGAAATCAATGGAAAAAGAAATTGCAAAACTTTCATAAATACATGGAAATTAAATAACAACCTTTTGAATAAACAGTGGGTTACAGATGAAATTAAAGAAGAAATAAAACAATACCTACAATTCAGTGAAAACACAGAAACGACATACTGTAATCTGTGGGATGCAATGAAAGTGGTTTTAAGAGGGAAATACATAGCAATGAATTGTCATATCAAGAAAGCAGAACAAGCACAAATAAACAACCTAATGCTCCATCTCAAGCATCTAGAAAAAGAAGAACAAGCTAAACCCAAAGCTCATAGAGGAGAGGAAATTGTAACATTAGAGCAGAAATCAATGCAATTGAAACAAAAAAATACAAGGAATTAATGAATCAAAAAGCTGTTTTTTTGAGAGAATCAACAAATTTGACAAACCCCTAGCTAACCTTATCAAGAAAAAGTAAGAAAAAACCCAAATTCATGCAATAAGAATGGAAAAGTGGGAAGTTACTACAGATCCCATGGAAATTCAAAAGATCATGAATACCTACTTTGAAAATCTCTACTCACATAGAGTGGAAAACACAGAGGAAATGGACAGATTTCTAGAAACATATGAAATACCAAATCTCAACCAAGAAGATATAGCAATTTTGATCAACCCAATATCAGCTATTGAAACTGAAAATGTTATTAAAAACTTACCAACAAAGAAGAGCACAAGTCTTGATGGATTCATAGCTGAAATCTATAAGAAATTTAGAGAAGATTTGATGGCAATACTCTTTAAACTCTTCAATGAAATTGAGAATAAAGCAATCCTCCCTAAATCATTCCTGGAGGCAAGTATTACTCTGATACCAAAACCACAGAAAAATCCAACCAAAAACGAGAGCTACAGGCCAATCTCACTAATGAACATTGATGCAAGGATTCTCAACAAAATATTGGCAAATAGAATGCAGCAAATCATCAAGAAGATTATACATCATGAACAAGTGGGGTTCATTCCAGGAATGCAGGGATGGTTTAACATATGCAAATCAATAAATGTAATACACCACATCAACAGAGCCAAAAACAAAAACCACATGGTCATCTCAATAGATGCAGAAAAAGCTTTCGACATGTTCATGATAAAAACCCTTCAGAAACTCAGAATACACGGCATCTATCTCAACCTTACACAGGCCATCTATTACAAACCAACAGCCAAAAATATATTAAATGGACAAAAACTGAAAACTTTCACTTTAAAATCAGGAATAAGACAAGGATGTCCACTATCACCACTCCTTTTGAATATAGTTCTAGAAACAGTAGCCAGGACAATTAAACAAGAGAGAGAAATAAAAAGGATAGAGATAGGAAAGGAAGAAGTTAAACTATTGCTATTTGCAGATGACATGATACTGTATATAGGAGAACAAAAGCTCCATTAAAAGACTACTAGATGTAATAAACAAGTTCAACAGGGTAACTGGATACAAAGTTAATGCTCAAAAATCAATAGCATTCCCGTACACAAACAACTTACCAAGAGTGAAATTATGGGAAATATCACCCTTTACAATAACATCTAAAAAAATGAAGTACTTAGGAATCAACCTAACTAAAAATGTAAAAGAACTATATGCTGAAAAATATATTATGCTAAAAAAGGAGATTGAAGAGGATATCAGGAAATGGAAGGATACTCCTTGTTCTTGGCTAGGAAGAAGCAACATTGTCAAAATGGCCATACTCCCAAAACTATTATACAGATTTAATGCAATCCCAATCAAAATACCATTGATATACCTCACAGATCTAGAGAAAATGCTATTAAAATTCATTTGGAAACAGAAGGAAGTTAGAATAGCAAAGGCAATTCTGGGCAACAAAGGCAAGGCAAGAGGTATCTCAATTCCTGACTTGAAGAAGTACTATAAAGCCACAGTGATAAAATCAGCTTGGTACTGGCAAAGAAATAGACCTGAGGATCAATGGAACAGATTAGAAGATGCAAGTACAACTAAAAAGACACTCAGCTACCTGATATTTGACAAAGGGGCTAAACATGTTCACTGGAAGAAGCATAGTCTCTTTAATAAATGGTGTTGGAAAAATTGGCTCTCCACATGCCAAAGACTGAAACTAGATCCAAGCCTATCACCATGCACAAAACTAAAGTCTAAATGGATCAAAGACCTAAATATTAAAAGAGAAACACTAAATCTACTGGAAGACAAGGTAGGTAGAAGTTTTGGAGACACAGGGGTAGGCAGAGAATTCATGAACAAATGTAAACTGCATGGGAAACACTTCAAAGATTCAACAACTGGGATCTCATATTATTGAAAAGTTTCTGCCATTCAAAAGAAGTTACCAACTGAGTGAAAAGAAACCCCACAGAGTGGGAAAGAATTATAGCCATCAACCCCTCAGACAAAGGACTTATATCCAAAATATATAAGGAATTGAAAAACATCAACCCCTACAAAATCTTTTTTTTTAAGAAAAAAAACAAGACAGAACAAAGCCAATTGAAATAGTGCAGTAAATGTGGTACAGAACTTCACAGCAGGTTACCGGGGTAAAAGTAATAGGTACTATACTATATCTCCTTATCTTTACAATAGTTGTCTAGTCAATTAGGTATAGCAAAATCAAACCAAAGTTAGAACATTATAAAATCAATAGAAAGAGAATGTTGAATAGAGTAAAGCAATTAATCATAATGACATAAAACTGAAAACCACACTTGCTTTCAAAGAGAAGATAGAGGAAACACCCCATATTTGATATATTGCATACATTCATCCTGCTATTGCTCAGACTTCTCTGTCTCCATTGCTAATGGGGGGAAGCCCCCCAAATTCAAAGACCCTCTCCTAAAATGGTCATATGAGATGCGTTCTCAGAGAAAGATATACAAATGTCAAATAAATACATGAAAAAATGTTCACCATCACTGGTCATTCGAGAGATGCAAATTAAAACAACATTGAGATTTCACCTCACTCTGGAAAGAATAGATGCCATCGAGAAATCACCTGATAACAAATGTTGGTAAGGCTGCTGAGAAAAAGGAACACTGCTCCACCATTGGTGGGAGTGTAGACTGGTGCAACCATTATGGAAATCCATATGGAGAATTCTCAGAAGACTAGGATTGGAAGCTCCATTCAATCCAGCTATTCCCCTCCAGGGTATTTTCCAAGAAGAACTCAAAAGGTCATATTACAGTGCTATACGTGCACCCATGTTCATAGAAGCACAATTTGTAATAACTAAATCTGGAAACAACCAAGATGCCCATCAACTGCAGAGTGGATGAAAAGATGTGGTAGTTTCATGCAAGATAATATTACTCAGTTATAAGAAAGGATGATCTTGAAACCTTCATAGGTAAATGGAGACCACTTGAAACTCTCCTCATTAGTGAAAGAAATAAGTATCATATTCATAAATATCACTTTGTGTCTCTAGTTTATAAAGTAATAAGAACTATAAGAGTAATAAAACTCCAAATGTGTAATTGCTGTGTAAAGAGAGGAAAAGAAAGTGCTCTAAGGGGTATAACTGCATGTATGTTTGTGTAAAGTAGATGATCATATTGCTGAATCTTAGTTGTTTCATTGAGCAGAAGTGTTTTCAGTTTCACTGTTTGAATGTCTACTATATATCCTTTAATTTGGTAACTTGAACAACTACATCCAAGATGACAATATGTAACTTATCAACTAGTGATTTTTGTTTTTTTCTCTTTTTTTTCTTTTAGAATTCTGTATTGTTGCTACACATTTTTCTGTTTTGCTATTTTTCCTCTTTAAATAAAAATTTTAAAAATGTGTAATTACTATTATAAAAAAGAGAGGCAATAAGAAATGGTATAAAAGATTAACTGCATATATATTTAAGTGTGTAGGATTGATAACTATGTTTCTAAGTTCTTGTTGGATTGTTAAACAGATCTGTTTGCAGTCTCACTGTCTGAATATCCACTTTGTACACTTTAATTTTTTAACTTGAACAACTATTTCTAAAAGGACAATATGTAATTTATGAAATAGTGATTTCTTACTGTTTCTATTTTTTTGAAATTCTGTAATATTTGTACTCTTTTTCTGTTTTTTTCTCTTTAAATAAAAAAAGATGAGATCCCAGTTGTTGATTCTTTGTAATAATTCCTGTGCAATTTGTTTTTTATTCACTAAGTCTTTGCCAACATCAATGTCTTGAAGAGTTTTACTTATTCTGTCTTCCAATAGATTTAAATTTTCTCTCTTAATATAACTGATGCTGCTTCAGTTGTCAATTCAAGCCTGTCCTACTCAACTCCAATATGTCATCTAGCTGGTCATCCCACTCTGAGGAACCCAGTACTTAGTACTCACCAAAGTCCATGCAGCTCAGTTCACCAGTTCCACTCCCTGTTGCAGCACCTCCTCCCACCAAGGGTCTTTGGCTCAGCAACACCCACTCTTTACAGGGCTGTGACCTTAGCTTGATCATGAGTCACCTGACTCTAAGATGCACCCAGTACAGCAATGGGAGCATGCCCAGCTCCAGATCTCTGTCCATGCTTCTTTTTTATTTTTTTTCTTTTTCTTTTTCCTCAGTTTCTTCCTGTGTCATGAGAATTCCTCTCCTTTCATCTGGTCTTCTCCCTGTTGTTAAATTCTTGCATCTGAGTTGTTTTTCTCAGAGAGGCTCTCTATCATGCTATCTATCAATTGGTCATCTATTTCTCTCCAGTCAATCTTAATTTATTTTTCTTAATCTCATCTGACACCGCTGGATTGTTTACTCATGTCTCTTGCTGTTTTTGAGAAATCTTTCTTTTAATGATTGCTAACTGGAGAACTGTCTTCTGTGTCTGAGATCTTGTTCTCACATATACTTTCAATGGAATTTTCATTCTCCTGGGCATCTTATTGTGTCTGCTTTATGGATTGCATTTCTTTCTTATGCTAAGCATTCATGGCTTCCATAATTTTCTTTTTTTCTGCTTTTCTTTTTTAAAGAGAAAAAAAGCATGTAAAGGGTAGAGATAATACAGAATTTCTGAAAAAAGAAACAATAAGAAACCACTAGTTGATACATTACACATTGTACTCTTAGAAATAGTTGTTCAAGTTACAAAATTAAAGCATACAAAGTAGATAGTCAAACAGTGAGAGTGTTAACGTTACCCATACATGAGTCTCTACATGTATTTCTATTCTTTCTGTATTAGAAGGAATAACAAAACTTTGTAAGACAAAACAAAACAAATTCCTATAAAAACATGAAACTGAAAAGTCATATAAAATCACAGTACAAGGTGATCTACAATGATTACTCTGTTGTTTCTTATTATCTTCAATAGAATTGTCTATATCATCAGGCATAAATGAATATAGCAGTATTATTGAATATAACAGTACATAACAATATTAATAAAAATAAAACATTGTAGACAGTATAAAACTTCAAAGGTAGGTAATGATCAAACCAGAGTGGATATTCTAGTAAATCTTGTCATCTTAAGTGAAGTTGCCTATACTCTCAGACATGATACTATCAGTCATAACAGCTTTGAATAAAATCTATCAACACAAAACAGCATTCCAACAAACCAGATTCAATTACAATCAGTCATGATAAAACAATGTAGGTTTTACAGAGCTTTAGATTGACTTAATAGGAAGTTAAGGATGATTATTGTACTATAGCCTGTTATTTTTGGGATTACTGTTTGTACACTCAAATCTAGTACAGATAGAATGACTGGAACAGAATATAATACATCTAAGCAGAGTATTGTGAGTAATGTGGGTTTTAAATCCTGGTTCACTGTTAACAATATAGTGTATGAAGGCCATCTATGTTTGAGGTTCTAGTTATCCTTCTCTGCCCCATTTCGGCTATGCTATTTTTCTGCCTGTTTGTCTAGTTTTCTCCTTCATTCTACTGCCTGCCCCACTCATTGAGGCCTTTCTGCCACTGTTACTAAAATCCTGGTATTATTTTCTCTCTCTCTAGAATGTCCTTAAGTGTTCTCTATAGGGTTGGATTGGTGGTCACAAACTCCCCCAGTTCCTCTTTGTCATGGAAGCATCTTGTTTCTCCATTAATTTCTAGTGACAGTTTTGCAGGGTCGTCAATCTGGGTTGGAGGCTATTTTCTTTCAGGGCTTGGAATACTTTGCTCCAGGCTCTTCTTGATCTGATGGTCTGTGTCAAGAAGTCAGCTATGATCCTGATTTGCTAATCTGTTTCTTTTCTCTGATGGCTTTTAATATTCTTTTTATATTGAATTTCTGTTGTCTTTATTATTATATGTCTGGATGTAGATCTGTTTTGGTTGTAGGTGGCTGGAGTTCTGTATGCCTCACAAAACTGAATGCCATTTTCTTTTCCCATGCTTGGGAAGTTTTCCTTAATTATTTCCGTGAATAGCCTTTTTAATTCACCTGTGTGTATTCCTGCTTCTTCATTCACATTTCTTATTCTTATATTGTAGATTCTCCTGTCATCTTCTAGCCTTTGTATTGTTAATGCCTGTTTCCTTGTTGTTTTTAAGATATCTTTCCTTTCATGATCACACATTGCAGACTTGTCTTCAAGTTTTGATAGTCTATCCTTAGTTTCTTTTAAGGCATTTTGCCAGCTTTCAATGGAGTTTTAAATTCCCTGGTAGTCTCTTTGCATCTGCTTCATGTATTCTATATTTTCTTTATATTCTTTATAGAATGTTTCTCTCTCTTTTTTTGTTTTCCTCCCTTCTTCCATCTGTATCATCCTGAGAGATGCTCCCTGAGAGCATTTCTTTTATTCCTCTACTCATATCTTGCTTTACCTGATTTAATATTTCAGTTTTGATCTCATCTACAAGGTCCTGAAGATATCTTTTAATGTCCATTGAAGCCATGTCAGCTGTTGCATGTTTGGTGCCCTCAGTTTCCCTTGTTTTTCCCTCTCCTGGATCAGGGCTCTCAGAGTTCTGTGCTGGGGGCCTCCTCTTGCCTCTCTCTCCTGTCATGGTCCTGGCTTCTACACGGGCTACAGTGCAGGTCCCAGCCCCCTTCCCTGTTGACCACAGTTCCTCTGAAGCATGCTGGCGAGGGACCTCCACCCTCTCCTGACTGCTCTTATCACTGAGGTGCAAGCAGCAGCTTCCTGTGCCTGCCCCTCCCATCTGGGCCAACCAAACTGCAGAGGCCTTCACCAGGTTAGTGCTTGCTAGATGCAGGGAATTGATTTGGGGTGGCTCATTGAGTCCCAAACAGGGGTGCAGCCCAGTCCAAGCATATCCCTTGAATCTGTTTTGGGGAGGGAGGAACCAACTGAAGTCATTGTTGCTCCCAGTTCAGGCTCCTCCTGCCAGATTCCAACATTTCACCCATTTGATCATGCCCTTCCCATGGGGAGGGTCCCAATCCCAGCACTGAACATGGATTAATGAAGGTTTCTTTGCCAGCTCCACTCAGTTGTGTTCACCAACCCCCAACTTCAGCATTGCTGTGCTTTCTGTGAGTGGCAGTGGGAATGAGTTTGGGTGGCTCTGCTGGCTGCAGCAGAGTCAGGCCATTGCAAACTTGGCAGGTTGCCTCGAACAAAAATGCTGTGTTCTGTAATTTCTAGCTGTTTCAGTTGTAGTCCCAACATATTTGAAGAGATTTTTTTATGTTTTAATTTCTTCCTGTGTCAAGAGGATCCATCTACCTCTGTCTGGGTCTCTCCAGGGTGTTTTATTCTGGTGTATGAGTTGTTTCTCCTGGGAGGCTCTGTATTTTGTTGCTCACTGATCAGCCATCTTGTGCTCCCTCCATGATTTTCTTAAGCACACAATTTTTTTGTCTGTATCTGATCTAAATAAATACTAAGATATTTATTTTTAACACCATCTCATTAGTTACCTTTTTAAAAATTTTATTTAAATAGAAAAAAAGCAAAAGAGAAAAAAGGGTAGAAATAATACAGAATTTCAGGAAAAATAGTAAGAAATCACTAGTTGATAAATTACATATTATTTTCTTAGACATAGTTGTTCAAGTTACCAAATTAAAGCATACAAAGTGGACATTCAAACAGTGAGGCTGCAAACAGTTCATCTCTGTAGTTATTTGAGAGATTATTTCTGATTTTTTTCCAGAGCTTCATTCAATTGCTTTGTTGTTACCAGTTTGGAGAGGCCAGGTGTGAGGCTTTCAGATTGTCCAACTTCATTGCCCCCTGCATTTTCTTTTAGTGAAATGAATATCTTGGGTTGCATCTTGTTTGAGTTTCTTCTAGTTTTCCTTTCTTTTTTTTCTTTTCTTTCCTTTTCCTTTATTTTTAAGTTTAATTCCTGGGGTGACTGCTGTAAATTGCCTATGGTAATTTGGTTTATTGTTAGTATTTAGGGCCCTTTGGTAATGACTAGTTCTCTGAGGAATCTTCCAGGTTTAACAGATTTTTGAGTTTTGGGTCTGTTGTTAAATTTGTTGGAGATGAGTTTTTGCCTGCTTGAACAACTTCCTTGTTCTTTTGCACTGTGTTGTAGTATTTTCTGTTACCCTTAGTCAATCTCAGTCATGGAATACCAGGATGAACAGCTATTTAGATAAATTATGTCACTTTTGGATATAGGGGTACCAATAGCATCAATCACAGGCTAGAAAATGACAAACTGAGGTAAATATTAATTTCCTACTTTTAATCATATGAACTGGTTTGTGGTTATACAACATAATCTAAAACAAAACAGAAAATTATATGCAATATGCAAGCACTTAATATTTCACTTTTGCCCTCAGGAGTTAAACTGTAAGATGAGTTAAGGAGAAAATAGAGAAGTGGAAGAAGAGGAAGAGAGTAGAAGTAATATTGGAGGACAAAGGTGGATCACACTAACTTTGAGAAACTTGGGGAGAAGATTGGAGGGAAAGAGGGAAGAGATAAAAGGAAAAAAACAATAAAACCACAACCATAAGAAGGCTAGAAACCATGCTCATACTCATAAAAATAAGGTCACATAATGGAGGAGAGAAAAAAATGAAAATATAAAACAAAAAGTAAAACAAACCCACCACCACCACAACAAAAAACAAATGAGAGAGTGGACAAAAGGTCCACTTTTAGTTTTGTCTCTGCTTTCACTGGTAGACAGTGTGTGGAGAGAGTCCTGATTTGTGTGGATCTATTCCAGCAAGCCAGCAGTAGTGTTTTAGTGGGGTAATGGATAATCTCAGTCAGCCTTCACTTTTTTGTGGAGTCAGAATCATTCAACTTGCCACTTGTGTGAGTCTGGCCCAGCTGGGAGCTGTTAGATACAGCCAGTAGTATTTCTTAGTTCTCATCTCAGCCAGCACATCTCCAAGATGTTTACTAGCCAATTCATCTCTCCCATTGGAAGACTGAGTCTTTAACACTCACTGCCACCCAGTGTAGTCCTTTACATCTGCTGTTCCCCTCCACTGCTGCATCACTCAGGAGAGGCTTCCATGGTCACCAGACATGACTGTCACTGTGTGTCTGCAGGTTTGAACCACTCCTCTCCTGCAATGAGTTTCATCTCAGGGAGAAGGCACCACTAGATAATTCCTTCTTCTTGATTGAATTTTCTCTCTTCAATCTTTCCTTTGGCTTCAATTTGCACTTCAGATTCCTCCTGGATAGAGAGGACCCACTTCTCACCTTCTTATTTTCCTCACATTGCTATATTTCAGCATCTTGTTGGCAACTCTCAGAAAGGTTCTTTCTCTACTACTTATTAGTCCACAATATTGGTCTCCCCCTCAGTTATGTATTTTTAAGTGACATAGTATTTTAATTTAATTTATTTATTTAATATTTTAATTTTTGAAATTTTACTTAGTTAAAATCTTTCAGATGGTTTGGGAAAGGAGAGGTTAATTACAAAGATACTTATAATAATTTAGATGATTCAAAGCCAAAACAAAGGTAGTAGAAACAAAAATTGATAGAAAATATTTTAGTTTCTAATTATAAGCCTCTAGAAGAGATTCAAAATATAACAGGGATGTGATCAACATAGATTGTTTATTGGAATTTATTTTTATTTTATTTTATTTTAATTTTTTAATTTTTAATCTTTTTGAGACAGGGCCTCACTATGCAGTTCAGGCTGACCTCAAGCTCACTTTGTAACACTGGCTGGTCTCAAATAGAACCTCAGAAATGTATCCCCCAGCTTCACTCTCATTATTAGATAATGAACATAATAAAAACATTTTAATTGTAAGGTGACGGATCTGAATGAAACTGCACATGCTTTTAAAAATTTCTACAATTTCTTGGACTTTAAAACTTATGATAAAGCTAAATCATGGTTGCATCCTTAGGATATTCCCTACTAATGATTAACTTTTATTTTGAATTTTTAAAAGTAGATTTTTGGATTTGTTCTAGATTTACAGAATAATTAAGCAAAACATACTGATATTTCCCATTTATCCCTGGCTCCATACTTGCATAGCTTCTTTACTATCAAAATTCTCTTCTAGAATGGTACATTTGTTTCATTCAAGGAACTTACATTGATACATCATCATCACTCAAAGCCAGCCATTCCAATTCATTCTTGGTATTGTACTGTCTGTAGGTTTGACAATGTATAATGACATATAACCACAAAACTAGTTTCATACAGAGTAGTTTCACTACCATAAATGTCCTCTGTGTTCATTATAATCATCCATTTCTCTTACCTCTGGTAAGCACTGTGTATAGTTTGTAAATTTTCAGAATGTCTAATAGTTGTAAAGATACAGTATGTGGCATTTTCAGATTGACTCTTTAACCTGAGTAATATGGTAAGGTTCCTCTTATCTCTTCAAGGCTTAATAGCTCCTTTCTCTTTACTGTTAAGTAACAATCATTGTCTAAATATGCTGTGGTCTATTTATCCATTGATCTAGTGAAGAATATCTTGGGTGCTTCAGAATTTCAGCAATTATAAATAAGTTTCTATAAACCTCCATGTGTATATATTATAAAGACAAAATGTTTCAATGGCTTTGGGTAGGTACCAAAAAGCATGATTGTTGGATTATAAGGTGAGAGTATGTTTCATTTTTTTGATTTTTTTATTTAAAGAGAAAAAAATAGAAAAAAGATAGAAATATTACAGAATTTCAAGAAAAGATAAACAGTAAGAAATCACTAGTTAAAAATCACATATTGTTCTTTTAGAAATAATTTTTCAAGTTCCAAAACTAAAGAACACAAAATGAACACTCAAGCAGTGAGAGTGCAAACAGATCTGTTCAGCAATCCAACAAGAACCTAGAAATATGGTTATGAATCTTACACACCTAAAAATACATGCAGCTATATCTTTTATAGAGCTTCCTATTTCCTCCTTTTTAAAATAGCAATTAAACATTTTTAAAATTTTATTTAAAGAGAAGAAAAAAAAGCAAAACAGAAAAAAGGGTAGCAACAATACAGAATTCAAAAAGAAAGAAAGAAAGAAAAAGAAAGGAAAAAAAGGAAAATGAGAAAAAAACCCACCAAGAAATCACTAGTTTGTAAATTACACATTGTCATCTTGGATGTAGCTGTTCAAGGTACAAAGTTAAAGGGTACACTGTAGACATTCAAATAGTCAGAATACAAACAGTTCTACTCAACGATCCAACAAAGATTCAGCAATATGGTCCTCTATTTTACACACTCCAACATACATACAGTTATAACACTTAGAGCACTTTCTTTTCCTCTCTTTTTTACAATAGCAATTACACATTTTGGTTTTATTACACTTATAGTTCTTATTTACTTTTTACACTAGAGACACAATTTGATATTTATAAATATGATTCTTATTTATTTCACTAATGAGGATAGTCTCAAGTTGTCTCTATTTGCCTATGAAGGCTTTAAGATCATCCTTTTTTTATAGCTGATTAATATTCCACTGAATAAAAATACCACAACTTTTTCATCCACTCTGCAGTTGATGGGCATCTTGGTTGTTTATAGGATTTAGCTATCACAAATTGTGCGGCGATGAACATGGGTGCACATATATCACTGTGATATGAACTTTTCAGTTCTTTGGGGAAAATACCCAGGAGGGGAGTAGCTGGATTGAATGGGGCTTCCTAGTCTTCTGAGAATTCTCCATATGGATTTCCATAATGGTTGTACCAGTCTACATTCCCACCAACAGTGGAGCAGTGTTCTTTTTTCCCCACAGCCTCACCAACATTTGTTATCAGTTGATTTCTTGATGGCAACTATTCTTTCTGGAGTGAGGTGGAATCTCAATGTTGTTTTAATTTGCATTTCTTGAATGACCAGTGATGGTGAACATTTTTTCATGTCTTTATTTGCCATTTGTGTATCTTTCTCTGAGAACTGTGTGTTCATCTCAGATTCCCAATTTTGGAGAGGGTCTTGAATTTGGAGGGCTTGATGTTTTTCAATTCTTTATATATTCTGGACACAAGTCTTTTGTCTGAGGGGTTGCTTGCTAAAATTCTTTCCCTCTCTGTGGGTTTTCTTTTCACTCGGTTGGTGATTTCCTTCGAAACGCAGAAACTTGTCAATAATATGAGATTCCAATCGTTGATTCTTTCAAGAGTATCCCGTGCAGTTTCCATTTTGTTCATGAAATCTCTGCCTACCCCTATGTCTCCAAGACTTCTACCTACCTTGTCTTCTAGTAGATTTAGTATTTCTGTTTTAATATTTAGGTCTTTGATCCATTTAGACTTTAGTTTTGTGAATGGTGATATGCATGGATCTAGTTTCAGTCTTTGGCATGTAGAGAGCCAATTTTTCCAACATCATTTATTAAAGAGACTATCCTTCCAGTGGACATATTTAGCCCCTTTGTCAAATATCAGGTGGCTGAATGTCTTTGTAGTTGTGCTTGAATCTTCTAATCTGTTCCATTGATCCTCAGGTCTGTTTCTTTGCCAGTACCAAGCTGATTTTATCACTGTGGCTTTATAGTACTGTTTCAAGTCAGGAATTGAGATTCCTCCTGCCTTGCTTTTGTTGCCTAGAATTGCCTTTGCTATTCTAGGTTGCTTCTGTTTCCAAATGAGTTTTAGGAGCATTTTCTCTAGATCTGTGAGGTATGTCAATGGTATTTTGATTGGGATTGCATTAAATCTGTATAACTGTTTGGGAGTACTCCCATTTTCACAATGTTGATTCTTCCTAACCAAGAGCAAGGAATGTCCTTCCATCTTCTAATATCCTCTTCAATCTCCTTTTTCAGCATAGTATAATTTTCAGCATATAGGTCTTTTACATTTTTAGTTAGGTTGATTCCTAAGTATTTCATTTTTTTATGTGTTATTGTAAAGGGTGATATTTCCATAATTTCTCTCTCAGTGAGTTTTTTGTTTGTGTACAGGAATGCTATTGATTTTTGAGCATTGACTTTTTATCCAACTACACTGTTGAACTTGTTTATTACCTCTAGTAGTCTTTTAAAGGAGATTTTTGGGTCTTCCATATAGAGTATCATGTCATGTGCATATAGTGATAATTTAACTTCTTCCTTTCCTATCTTTATTCTTTTTATTCCTCTCTGTTATTTGATTGCCCTGGCTAGTGTTTCCAGAACTGTGTTGAAAAGGAGTGGTGAGAGTGGATATCCTTGTCTTGTTCCTGATTTTAAAGTGAAAGCTTTCGGTTTTTGTCCATTTAGTATAATGTTGGCTGTTGGTTTGTCATAGAAGACCTTTATAAGGTTGAGGTAGACACCATGTATTCCAAGTTTCTGAAGGGTTTTTAACATGAACCTGTGTTGGACTTTGTCAAAAGCTTTTTCTGCATCTATTGAGATGACCATGTGGTTTTTGTTTTTGGCTCTGTTGATGTGGTGTATCACATTTATTGATTTGCATATGTTAAACCATCCCTGCATTCCTGGAGTGAACCCCATTTTGTCATGATGTATAATCTTCTTAATGATTTGCGGCATTCTATTTGCCAGTATTTTGTTGAGAATATTTGCATCAATGTTCATTAGTGAGACTGGCCTATAGTTCTCTTTTTTGGTTGGATCATTCTCTGATTCTGGTATCAGTGTAATATTTTCCTTCAGGAATGATTTAGGGAGGATTGCTCTCTTCTCAATTTCATTGAAGAGTTTAAGGAGTATTGCCATTAAATCTTCTCTAAATTTCTTGTAGAGTTAAGCTGTGAATCCATCAGGACTTGGACTTTTCTTTGTTGGTAATTTTTTAATCATATTTTCAATTTCAATAGCTGATATTGGGTTGTTGAAAATTGCTATATCTTCTTGGTTGAACTTTGGTAGTTCATGTGTTTCTAGAAATAAGTCCATTTCCTCAGTGTTTTCTACTCTATGTGAGTAGAGATTTTCAAAGTAGGTATTCATTATCTTTTGAATTTCCATGTGATCTGTAGTAATTTCTCCCTTTTCAGTTCTTATTTCATGGATTTGGGTTTTTTTTTCTTTCTCTTCTCAAGGTTAACTAGGAGTTTGTCAAGTTTGTTAATTCTCTCAAAAACCCAGATTTTCAATTCATTAATTCTTTGTATTGTTTTTTTAGTTTCAATTGCATTGGTTTCTGCTCCAATCTTTACAATTTCCTCTCTTCTATGAGCTTTGGGTTTAACTTGCTTTTCTTTTTCTAGAAGCTTGAAATGGCACATTATGCTGTTTATTTGTGCTTGTTCTGTTTTCTTGATATGACAGTTTATTGCTATATATTTCCCTCTTAAGACCACTTTCATTGTATTCCACAGATTACAGTTTGTTGTTTCTGTATTTTCATTGAATTGTAGATATTGCTTTCTTTATCCTTTAATTTCATCTGTAGCCCACTGGTTGTTCAAAAGGCTGTTATTTAATTTCCATGTACTTATTCAGGTTTTGCAATTTCTTTTGCCATTAATTGCCATTTCAGTGCACTATGCTCAGATATTATGCATGGTATGATTTTAATACTTTTGAATTTACTTAAGAATATTTTATGGGATAATATATGGTCTATCTTGGAGAATATCCCATGTGTAGCTGAGAAGAATGTTTACTCTGATGTGGTTGTGTGGAACACTCTGTAAACGTCTACTAAGTCCAATTGTTCACAGGTATGATTCAGTTCTGTTGTTTCTTTGCTTACTTTTTGTCTAGTTGATCTATCTCTTTGTGACAATTGGCTGTTAAGCTCTCCTGTTATAATTGTGTTTTTGTGTATTTGGTTTTTCATGTCCATTAGTATCTCTCTTATGTGGTTGGGTGCTCCTGTATTTGGTGCATACATATTTATAATTGTTAGTTCTTCCTCTTGAATTTTTCCACTAACAAGTATGTAGTGACGTTCTCTATCTCTTTTACTCATTTTAGATTTGAAGTTCACATTGTCTGCAAATAGAATAGCTACCCCTGATTTTTTCTGGCTTCCTGTTTCATGGAATACTGTTTTCCACCCTCTGACTTTTAATCTATGATTTTCTTTTTGGGTCAGATGTGCTTCTTGTATACATCTTATTGTGGGATCCTGTTTTGTGATCCATTCTGTCAATCTATTTCATTTTATAGGTGAATTGAGGCCATTTATATTTATAGATATCACTGATGTGTACTGTTTTGGCTTTTCCATGTTATGTTCCAGTTCTTTCTTTCTGCTTTTCCTCTTATTTAATTGCTTATCCTACCTGGTTGTTTCTTTCTGTTGTTGTTTTGGGATTTGTGGTCATTTTTATCTCTGTCTAGTATGTCTTCCAGTACTCTTTCTAGGGTTGGTTTGGTGGACATGAATTTCTTCAGTTGTGTTTTGTCATGGAAGTAACTTGTTTATTCCTTGAATTTGAATGAAAGTTTCTCTGGGTATATCTGTCTGGGTTGAAGGTTGTTTTCTTTCAGGGCTAGAAATACCTCACTCCAAGCTCTTTTTGACTTGAGTGTTTGTGCTGAAAAGTCTGCTGTGAATCTAATGGGCTTTCCTTGATGGGTGAGTTGTGTCTTTTCTCTGACAGCTTTTAGTATTCTGTTTTTATGCTGTATGTCTGAGATCTTAATTATTATGTTTCTTGGTGTGGATTTATTTTGATTGTGACTGTTTGGTTTTCTATATGCCTCATTTATCTGCATATCAGATTCTTTCCCCATGTTTGGGAAATTTTCTATTATTTCTCTAAATACTTTATGTATGGCATTTGCCTTGGCTCTTGTATCTTTAGTAATGCCAATTATTCTTTTTTTGTATTTGTTTTTATTTCAACAGAAAAAAGCAGGAAAAAGTGGAAATATTACAGAATTTCAAGAAAAGAAGTTAAACAGTAAGAAATCACTAGTTGATAAATTACATATTTTTCTTTTAGAAATATTCAAGTTACAAAATTAAAGCACACAAAGTGGACATTCAGGCTGTGAGTGTGCAAACAGATCTGTTCAACAATCCAACAAGAACTGAGAAATATGGTTATCAATCCCACACACCTAAACATACTTGCCACTATATCTTTTATAGTGCTTCCTATTTCCTCTTTTTTTACAATAGCAGTTATAATTTTTTTAAATTTTTTTTAAAGAGAAATAAAAGCAAAACAGAAAAAATGGTAGCAATAATACAGAATTCTAAAAGAAAGAAAGAAAAACGAAAATGAGAAAAAGCCTCACTAAGAAATCAGTAATTTATAAATTACATACTGTCATCCTGGATGTAGTTGTTTAAGTTAGAAAGTTAAAGGGTACATTTGCCTGACCTCCTGTATCTTCGCTATTGGTCATTATTTTTATATTGTTACTCTTGGCATTATCACGAAGCTTCTGGATAGTCATTTCATGCTACTTTGTTATTTTTAAAGTTCTATTCTTTCCTGATCACTAGTTGTGATCCTATCCTCAGCTTCCTTTAGGCTGTTTTGCTTGCTTTGAATAGAATATTTTGTTTCTTAGATATCTCTTTGAGTTTGTTTCATGAATTCTGTTTGTTTTCTATATTGTTCATTCAAAGTGTCAAGCAGTTTCCCATGCTCATATACTTTTTTCTCTAGTTCTTCTTTAGCTGCATTCATCAACTCCTTGACTAAAGTTGTTATTTCTATCTTTACATGGGAGAGTACTTCTAATTTGATTTCCTCAATAGCCTGATGGAGTTATATTTTTATTTCACTCGCTATCTTTTCATAGATTCCTGGTGTGTTACTTTTGGGGTCCTCTATTTCAATGTCTCCTGTACTTGCTTCTGGTGAACTATGTGTTTGACACTGCATTTTGCTTTTTCATTTTGTCATTTTCACTCTGCCTGAAGTTTTCTATGTGTAGGAGGGGATCACACACACTCTTTTCAGACTCACCAAAGTCTTAGAGTTAGTTGAAGGGGGTTTTACTACTGACCCTATTTATCCACTGTACACCTCTATTTTAGGGGCATACTCACCACACTGATTTAGTTAATCCACTGTAGTCCAAGGTTCCCCACCTTGGAGCCAAGTTCCAAATATTTTCACATTATGTGGAGCCTGCTGAAGTCTTCTGATGTTCCAGGTGGGAGGTTGGGCCCAGCAGAAGCAGTCCAGGGGAGTTTTCAGTCCAGGGTGGTCTTCTGAGATGTTCCAGGTGGCAGGGTGCAGCCACAGGAGAGGTTCCTGGCAGTTTATGCCTGAGGCTGTCTTCCTGGATGTTTCTGGTGGCAGGGCAGGCCCTTGGGGAAACTCCAGGCAGCTTACACCTGATGCAGGCCTCGGCTAAATTTCAAGTGGCAGGGTGGGCCCACAGGGGAGATTCCAGGCAGCCCACACCTGATTCAGGCCTCTGCTATGTTACTGGTGGCAGGGCAGGCCCACAAGGGAGGTTCCAGGCAGCTTAGTCCTGATGCAGGCTTCTGCTACATTCCTGGTTGGAGGGCAGGCGACGGAGGAGATTCCAGGCAGCCTATGCCTTAAGTGGGCTTCCTCAATGCTTCCAGTGGCAAGGCGGGCCCTCAGGATAGGTTCCAGGCATTTTAAACCTGATGCAGGCTTCGGCTAAGTTCCAGGTGGCAGTGCAGGCCCACCGGGGAGGTTCCAGGCAGCTCATGCCTGATGCAGGCTTCCCTTACCGAGTATGTTTAATTTTGTAAGAAACACCAAACTGTCTTCCAAAGCGGCTAGTTATTTTGCATTCTCATCAGCAATGTATCAAAGTTTTATTGTAGCTCATTAAAACTGGCATTTAATTTTGTCAATGTTTTAGATTTTACCCATTATAATAGGTGTACTGTAAAATCTCTGTATTAAAATTTAATTCCCTAATTATATGGCATTGAGGATATTTTATGTCCTTATTTGCCATCTGTATATGTTCTCTGGTGAGGTATCCCTTTAGAATCTTTGCTCATTTTTTCAGAGCGTGTTTTTCTTATTGTCCACTTTTAAGAGTTCCTTGTATATTATAGATAAAAATCATGTATTGTATATGCCTTGTGCAAATATTTTCTCTCACTTTATGGCTTATCTTCTCATTATTCTGACAGTTTCTTTCACAGAGTAGAAGTTTTTTTTAAAAATTAAAAATCAATTTATTTGTGAGATTACCCAGATAAAGGTGAGTATGTAAGTATAGCCATTTTCTTTTTTCTTGAAACCTGGACTTTGGTGAATGTGCATCCTTTCAAAATTGTCTTATGTGCTGAGGCAACAGCCTTGCCTCACTGCTTGTAATATTTTTATTTAACATAGCTGTCTCTAATATTCTCCTCTCTGAGGGGATATCACTAACTAAAGTTAGGGGAGAAGATGTATACATTTCTTTATTTAAAGAGAAACAGAAGCATGTAAAGGGTAGAGATAATACAGAATTTCAAAAAAATAAGCAGTAAGAAATCACTAGTTGATAAATTACATATTGTCCTCAGAAATAGTTGTTCAAGTTATAAAATTAAAGCATACAAAGTAGATAGTCAAACAGTGAGAGTGTAAACAGCTATGCATGCATGAGTCTCTACATGTATTTCTATCATTTCTGTATTAGAGGGAAAAACAAAACATAGCAAGACAAAACAAAATGAATTCCTATAAAAACAAGAAACCAAAAAGTCATATGAAACCATAGTACAAGGTGATCTATAATGATTACTGTGTTGCTTCTTATTATCCTCAATAGAATTGTCTATATCATCAGGCATAATTGAATATAGCAGGAAAATTGAATATAGTAGTACATAACAATATTAGTAGAAATAAAACATTGTAGGCAGTATCAAACTTCAGAGGCAAGTAATAATCAAACCAGAGTGGATATTCTAGTGAATCTTATCATCTTAAGTGCAGTTGCCTTAATATGAGTCTTGATACTATCAATCATAGCAGCTTTAAATAAAATCTATCAATACAAAACAGCTATCCAACAAACCAGATTTGATTACCATCAGTTATGGTAAAACTGTGTAGGTTTTATAGAGCTTTAGATTAAGTTAACAGGAAATTAAGGATTATTACTATACTATATCCTGTTATTTTGGGGATTACTGTATGTGCCCTCAAATCTAGCACAGGTGGAATGACTGGAACAGAATATAATACATCTAAGCAGAGTAGAGTGAATAATGTGGGTTTTAAATCCTGGTGCACTATTAACAATATAATGTATCAAGGCCATCTATGTTAGTGATTCTAGCCATCCTTTTCTGCCTTATTTCTGCTATGCTATTTTTCTGCCTGTTTGTCTAGTTTTCTCCTTCATTCTACTGCCTGCCCCACTCATTGAGGCCTTTCTGCCACTGTTCCTATCATCCTAGTATTTTTTTCTTTCTCTCTAGAATGTCCTTCAATATTCTCTGTAGGTGGGCTGGGGATTTAGCTCAGTGGTATAAGCACTTGCCTTACAAGCATGTGGTCATGAATTTGATCCCCAGTACCAAAAAAAAGATTCGTTGTAGGGTTGGATTGGTAGTCACAAACTCCTCCAGTTCCTCTTTGTCATGGAAGCATCTTGTTTCTTCATTAATTTCTAGTGACAGTTTTGCAGGGTACATCAATCTGGGCTGGAGGTTAGTTTCTTTCAGGGTTTGGAATACTTCACTCCAAGAACTTCTTGATCTGATGGTCTGTGTCAAGAAGTCAGCCATGATCCTGATAGGCTTTCCTTTATACGTAATCTGTTTGTTTTCTCTGACAGCTTTTAATATTCTGTTTTTATATTGAATTTCTGGTATCTTGATTATTATAAGTCTGGGTGTAGCTCTGTTTTGGTTGTAGGTGGCTGGATTTCTGTATGCCTCACATAACTGAATGTCATTTTCTTTTCCCATGCTTGGGAAGTTTTCCTTAATTATTTCCATGAATAGTCTTTGTAGTTCACCTGTATGTATTCCTTCTTTGTTCATATTTCTTATTCTTAAATTGTAGATTCTCTTGTTCTTCTAGTCTTTGTATTGTTACTGCCTGTTTCCTTGTTATTTTTAAGAGATCTTTCCTTTCATGATCACACATTACAGACTTTTCTTCAAGTTTTGATAGTCTAGCCTTAGTTTCTTTTAAGGCATTTTGCCAGCTTTTAATGGAGTTTTAAATTTCCTGGTAGTCTCTTTGAATCTGCTTCATGTATTCTATATTTTCTTTATATTCTTTATAGAATGTTTCTCTCCTTCTTTTGTTCCTCCCTTCTTCCATCTGTATCTTCCTGAGAGATGCTTCCTGAGAGCATTTCTTTTATTACTCTACTCATATTTTGCTTTACCTGATTTAATATTTTAGTTTTGAGCTCATCTACAAGGTCCAGAAGATACCTCTTAATGTCCATTGAAGCCATGTCTGATGTTGAGTGCTTGCCACCCTCAGTCTCCCTTGTTTTTCCCTCTTCTGGATCAGTGCTCTCAGGGTTCTGGGCTGGTGGCCTCCTTCTGCCTCTCACTCCTGTCATGTTCCTTGGTTCCTCCATTCAGGTGTACAGTGCAGGTCCTAACCCCCTTCCCTGTTGGCCACAGTTCCTCTGAAGCACGCTGGCGAGGGACCTCCTCCCTCTCCTGCCTGCCCCTCCCCACCAGGCCAACCAAACTTCAGGGGCCTTCACCCAGTTAGTGCTTGCTAGGCGCAAGGAATCTATTTCGGATGGCTCATTGGGTCCTGGCCAGGAGCATGGCCCAGTCCAAGCAAATCTCTGCTCTGGGGAGGGAGCAACCAACTGAAGTCACTGTCCTTCCCAGTTCAGGCTCCTCCTGCCCAATTCCAACATGTCGTTCATTTGGTAGCACCCTTCCTGTGGTGGGGGTCTCATTCCCAGCACTTACCATGGATTAATGAAGGTCCCTTCCCTGGCTCTGCTCTCCTTTGGGCTCACCGACATGTGTCTTCAGTGCTGCTGTGGTTCCTGTGAGTGGTGTTGGGAATGAGTTTGCATGGTTCTGCTGGACAGTGTGGATTCAAGCTGGTGCAAATTCAGGCCAGTGCAAATTTGGCAGGTCACAGTGAAAACGCTGTGTCCCATAATTTTTAGCTGTTCCAGTTGTAGTCCCAACTTGTTTGATGAGCTTTTTTATGTTTTAACTCTTCCTGTGTCAAGAGGATCCATCTCCCTCTGTCTGGGTCTCTCCAGGATGTTTTATTCTGGCAAATGAGTTGTTTCTCCTGAGAGGCTTTGTATTTCATTGCTCACTGATTGGCCATCTTGACTTCTTCCTTCAAAATGTGTAAATTTTTTAAAGAGAAAAAATAACAATAATAGTAGAGTTTCAAAACAGGCTAGAAGTAGGGTAACAATAATTAATACCTTGAGTATTGTTATATTAATAATAGTTGTTCAGGGTCCAAGATATGGGCATGAAACTTTGTCTAAAATATATTAGCACAAAACTTTCTTTTCATTGAACTAGGAGATGTCTTAGCATACAAACACACACACACACACACACACACACACACACACACACACACACACACACACACTGCCTTTCCATTCCTGCCCTTCCACTTTCTCCTGTCACATCTTTTCATTTTTCTTTTTAGGGGACAGTTTCTTCCCTAGTCCCAATATCTATTGTGCATTTTGGATCTTATTTACTCATTCAGTTTCTCACACTAGTGAGATAATATGATGTTTCCACTTGTGGGCCTGATTTATTTTCTTATGAGTATGTTCTTAAATTGCATTCATTTAACTATAAAAATGTCAAGTTTATCCTCCTTTGTGGCTGAGTAGTACTCCATTGTATTAAAAGACCATATATTTTTTTACCTATTTGGCCACTGAAAAACATTTGGGTTGTTTTTGAGATTTAGTTATTACAAACTATGCTGCTATAAACATGAATGTACATGTATTGCTGTGGTATATTGTTTCTAATTCTTCTGGGAAGTTTCTCAGAAAGGGAATAACTGGGTTGAGTAGTTTTATTTTAAATGAAGTTCAATTTATCAACTTTTTCTTTCATGA
Source organism: Hydrochoerus hydrochaeris (assembly GCA_004027455.1). Lineage (NCBI taxonomy): Eukaryota > Metazoa > Chordata > Mammalia > Rodentia > Hydrochaeridae > Hydrochoerus > Hydrochoerus hydrochaeris. Next base: position 69,196 of record PVLA01005412.1, on the reverse strand, counting down.
TTAATGCCTTTGGTGTTGTATCTAAAAAAATCACTGAACTCAAGATCATTTCGATTTTTTTCTTTGTTACTGTCTTTATGACTTTCCTTATCAGTGGGACAAATATGTTGCACCCACAATTTAAAGGAGAAGTTTATTTTGGCTTATATTTCAGTAGTCTTAGTCCTTGCAAGGTCACCTGGCTCCAATGCAGGATGTCATGGTACAGGAGAAAGGTGAAGGAATAGCTGTTCACATTTTGTTGTCTGAGGTAGAGTCAAAAGAGGAGTCAGGAAGAGAGAACCTTTTGAGTCATGTTCACTGTAAGCTTCCTCTTCTGAACAGCTCCTCCTCCTACTAACACAAAGTCAGCTGCAATACCCCCAATCCAATCACCTTCCAGATGTGCTGCCTTGGAGTGCATATGTTTTTTGGAGGGTGGCATTTGGGGAGGCTTTTAGATATGAACCATAACATTCCACTCCTGACCCCCAAAAGGCTCATGAGCATCTGTTTATTACAAAATTCATTTAATATATCTCTAAGAGTTGCCAAAATCTTAACAGTTACAGCAGTGCTAAAAAGTCCAAGTCCAAAGCCTTCTGTCAAAGCAAACTGTTAGCTGTGAACCCATGTAAAATCAAAAGAAGTTAAACTTTGCCTACAATACAATAGTGTGGGATAAACATCCACATTCCAAAAGTAGGAAGAGATGGAAAGAAACCAATGAGGTCCAACACGATTGAAACCAGCTTGTAGCTCTGTGTTCATCACTCAAAGCAAGTCATAGTAAGGTGTAAACTCCAAATATAGCATTGTCTACTTCAGCCTCCATGGCCTCTCTCAGGGTGACTTTCTTTACTGCTTGTAGCTTTTTTGAGATGCTACAGTTTTCTGGCTTCTCCATTTTACTGAGGTCTCCATTGTACTTTTGGGTTCACTCTCACAGCTCTCTCAGGGGCACAGTGCCTTGGTTTCCTAGGTCTTCTGAAATCCGAGTGGAACCCCCACAACTTTTCCCTTCTACATGTGAACAACCTCATTAAATGGTGGTGGGAATTTTAGGATTTTCACTCCTCAATATGTACTAAATCAGACTCAGAGTATGTGGCAGTTTTATATTTCCCACTGTGCATTGTCTAGTACACAGACAATGTGCATTGTATCTGTCATTGCTCATCAGTTGCCCTATGAGAACATTTGTTCACTTCTCCAGAGGTGTATAATAATTCCCTCTCTTTTTGACTATCTTTAATATGCATCCCTCCTATGGTTCTTAATAAATTGATGAAAGTAAAATATCCTCATTCATACATAGGATTGCAGCACTTCTCTATTAACCTTGAATGCATGCTAAAAATAAGTCATTTACTTTTATTATTTGTTTTCCACTTAAGTATGTTACAATCTGTAGCTAAAGTAGCAAAGGCTCACCTCTTGGTTACTACACTTAACAAGAAAGTACCAGAAGATTGGAAAGTGCTATTTTTTTCATAAATGCATACACTTTTTCCCCTAATGGTAAACCATTGAGTTTACTTATTGGATATAATAAATGATTATTCTTTGTCTTTTTTCATTAAAATCTAGTTTGTCTAGTGTTATAGCTCTGCTCATATATTCACTGTTTTTTAATCAACTAAATTTATATGACATATTTATCACTAAAATATGTATTCATAACACACCTTATAGGATAAATGCTTGGCTCATTTTCATCTGGTAAAAGCTTATAAAACTATATTAGAATTTAATGTATGTATCTTCATTTTTGATATAATATACCAGTTTCTTCACATAGGTTGTCACAGACTTTACTATAGAATCCCTAAAAAAGCAAATACAAGACATTATTTCCAAAGATAAAAGTTCAAAAGATTAATAAGTTAATAGGGGGCGCTAAGAAAACAGGCAGCTGCCAGCATGCCACTCTGGTAATTGGCTGTAGTTTGGTAAGCTGCGGCCACCCAGGGTGAGAACCATATCAGCATTTCCTGAGATATATGATGTACCGTGTTGGACCTTGGGGCACTGGGAAAATGGGTAGCCCGTTCACCCCTCTGGTGGGCGGCTGTGAGCCTACCAGTGCACGGGCTAAGAATCAAACATCCACCCCCCCCAGCAAGTGAGAGCTTGAGATCTGAGCATGTCTTGAGAGTTTGGCTATATGCTATATAGCAAATAAGGGGGGGGGTATTCTTTTGCCATCTCTTTGAGGACAAAATAATTTTTATTTTTATCTCTGTTTTGATCAATGGTATTGCTCTATTCAATATTCTGTTCTTGTAATTTTGGTATTTCTTTCAATATTGCTCTGCCTGATTGAAGGAACAACTATTGTGAATAAAACCAGATGTACTATTGTGCCTATTGCTGTTGTCCTGGTGGCCTGCTGTGAGAGTCTGTGCCAATTTCACTGCACTGCCTCGGTTGGCTATGTCCTGTCTTGTTCTGCTGTATTTTACTACCTTCAAAATAAAATAAATAAATAAAATAATAATAAATAAGTAAAAAATTTTAAAAAAGTAAATAACAACAACAAAACAGATCAGCAAGGTACTGAGCAACCTGAAACATGATATAACTAAACAGATAATGGACTTAAAAAGCAAAAGGAGGAAAAGTACGTGCTCTAAAGGATATAACTGCATGTATATTTAAGGGTGTAGGAATGATAATTATGTTGCTAAATTTTTGTTGGATCAGAGAATGGAGCTGTTTGCAGCCTCACTGTTTGAAGTCTATGTGGTATGCTTTGATTATGTAGCTTGAACAACTACATTCAGAAAGACAATATGTACTGTATCAACTAGTGATTTCTTACTGTTCATTTTTTTGAAATTCTGTATTGTTTCTACCCTTTTTTTATGTTTTGCTTTATTTCCCCCCTCTCTTTAAATAAAATTTTAAAAATTAAGTTAATAGATGGGGCAGTTAAATTGTCAGTATTCTTAATATTATAATATATCTGAAAAAAATCATTAATTAATCTTTATCTATACCATGGGGAAGAATTGATTCTTATTCTATTCAGGTAGATACAGCAAACTAACAAATCTTCTTTTGTTATAGAGTCTATGTGCTAGTTACAGAGTAGTTGCCCAAGTTTAAACATACTGGCCAAATACTATCAACCATATTTCACTAACCTGCCTGTTTTTGGTACCTTCAGCTCATGTTGTTAGCTTTTTCTTTCTTTCCCTTTCTTTTTTTTCAAAAAACTTGGGAAAGGTAAAATAACATAGAAAAGTATTACAATGCAATGTCATTTCTGTACTGCCTGTAGGTTTAATGTTTTGGCTAGTTTCTTTCATGGACACTTGGTTATATATCCAAATATATATTTTAAAGTAATACTTGGAAGAAAAGTATCTCAAAAGAACCTGTTACTCTTTATTTGTGAAAATGTAATGACAAATTTAAGGAAGGAGAAAGAGGATTTAATAATATCAAGATTTTTATGAGCATTAATCTGACTAATTGCTAAACTCAAATTCCAAGCCTGAGTTTCAAAACAAACTTTCTTATGGCATTATATCTAATCTGTGATGACTGTTACATAATTAGCTTTTTTGCACTACACCAAGTACAAAATTCTTTTATTTCCAAATCCATGAAACCTATTTGTAATGACATCAAATAAACAAGAATTATTTTAAAAGAATAAGCCCTTGCTACAATCAATTTCAGCATTCTTTTTCCCAGAGCTATTTTGCATAGTTGGGTTATATAACAGTTTTAGACCTAGTAATGGTCTATTTTGGGATCTCACTATCTGGTGACATTATGGAAAAAGTATGAAATCAGAACTCTAATGTGAATAAAGTGGCAAAAGTCTAAAGTTTAAACAATTATGTTACTATTTAGGAATTTTCATTTATAAAGCTGCTTTTTAAACACTAATTAATCTGCTTAAAACCCCCACAAATACATCTGGGTCATGAGAAACTCAGACTTTTAAGAAGAGAGGGAAGTGAAAAGTTGCATTGTAGCTATACTTTTCAATAGCTCATTTTAAACAGAATTGTCTAAATAGATACCTCAATTACATTTCTCTTATCTGAATAGTTAAGCTGTTCAGTAGATTAAGAAATTCTGTTTTGTGCCAAGTACAGTGACACATACCTCTAATCCCAGCTACAGGGGAGGTTGGAGCTGGGCAACCATAAATTCAATGCTAGCCTGGGTAATTTCGCAAGTGCTTTCTGAAAATAAAATAAAAAAAGTTCTGGGGATATATTTCAGTGGTATAGCATTCACCTCACATGTGAAAGGCCCTGAATTGAATCTCTAGTACTTCAAAACAAAACAAAAATCACAGAGGCTAGGAAATTCCATTTTACCTCAAAACATTCAGGAAAACTTAAAGCATTTTTCAACAGTAATTCGAAGTCTCAGAATAGAGAAATCAAGGGATCTCAGTATCATTTTGGATATTTAGACACTTCAGATTCAACATTGGGCCAATAGTTCCTTTTTAAATTAACTTTTTTTGCTGTTTCAAGACAAGGTCTCACTATGGAGTTTAATCTGGTCTTGACCTCACAGCAATCCTCTTGCCTCAGCCTCTGAAATACTGGGATTACAGGCATTTATTATCAGGTCTGGCTCTAAATAACAATAATTATGGCTAGAACTGAACATGTTTCTAAGCAAATCAGCAGTTGATTCACCACATTTAATTCTTTGCATGTCAATAATTCATTTTTAGTATGGCAGTTTCAATCAAATTTTGAGATTAAGAAATGCATGAGGGCTACATGCCCAATGACCTGCAGTCATCCCAGAACTCTTACTGTGACCCTCAGGTACTGAGAGTGTCCTCTCAGCATCCTGCAGTTTTTTTGGAACCCTTGGTGAGGCCCAGAGGGACTGGGAACTTGTGCCTAGTGACCAGCAGTCATCTGGGAAACCTTGGTGGGGCCTGCTGTGACTGGGAGTGTGTGTCCAGTGACTTGCATTATTCAGGAGCACTTGTTGAGTATTGTAGGGACTTGGAATCCTTACCCAGCAAACCATAGTCATCTCAGAACACTTGGTGAGGCCTATGGGGACTGGGAATCCATCTCCAGTGATCCACCCACATCCAGGAACCAGCTCTGAGACCTACAGGGACCAGGAGTCTGCAGCCAGAGACCAGCACCCATCAGGTAACCTCAATGTGGCCCATTGCTGGGCAGGATGCCAGTGCAGGAAACAACTAGGACTTGGTTTCCAACTTATTCAGAGGAACAGAGGAAAATGCCAAAATGAAAGAACAAAATGAAGTCTAATACTACCAGCCCATCCAGATTAAGTGCATGAGACATAGACATGGATCAAAATGGAAGTCAAACACCTGAAACTTCTGAAATGATAGCAACACAAGTAAAGAAACAACTATAGGGAGTTGTAAAGGAAATCAAGTCAGGTATAATATCTCAGGTAAAAATAGCAATGAGAAGCATAATAAAAGAATTGGTGAATATACCCAAAGAAGACATAGATACAACAAATACAGGAACATAGGAACATGATGGAAACCTTGAATAAGCAATGCAGGAAACCATTAGACCACATGAAACAGATTCAAGGAGATATCCAGGGAATCAAAAATTCCATTGAAAACTGGCAAAACTACATGAATGAAATTGGAGACCCTCAGACCTTGAAGACAAGACTGTGGCTAATGATCAAGAAAGAAAAGATCTCTTAAAAATAACAAGGAGCTGTGGATTTGGTTTGATCCCTGATACCAAAACAAACAAACAAACAAACAACCAAGGAATCAGGAAATAGGAATTCACCAGCTACAAGATGATGCAAAGATAAACAATATAATGTTGATAGATGTCAATAAAAAAGAGACACACACACACACACACACAAATGACATAAAAAGACTATTTGAAGATATAATAGTAGAAAATTTCCCAAATATGGGAAAAGAACCTGTCATGCTAAGTAAGGCATATGGAACTACAAATAGCCACAATAAAAATAAATCTATATCTCAAAATATTATAATCAAGATACCACAAATTCGGTGTAAGAACATAATATTAGAACCCACTGCAGAAAAGAAACAGATCATCTATAAAGGAAAGCCAATCAGAATTATAGCAGACTTCTCAACACAAAACATCCAGTCAAGTAGAGTATGGAATGCAGTATTTCAAGTACTGAAAACAACTTCCAACTTAGACTGATGCACCCTGAAAAACTATCTTTCAAAATCAAGGGAGAAATAACATACTTTTATGATAAAGAACCACAGAAGAACTTCATAACGTCCCAACCAATCATACAAAGAGTACTGAAAAACATTCTAGAAAAAGATAAAAATTATTACAACTCCAAGAACAATAACAGAAAGAAACCAACAAGCAGGACAAGCAATTAAACAAAGGGGGAAAAGTATGGAACCAGCAGCAAAAACATAAAATGAAAAAGATAAGCCAATACATAGCAGTTATAAACATTAGTGTAAATGGCCTCAATTGACCAATCAAAAGAAGCAGACTGGCAGAGTGGATCAAGAAATAAAATCCAACAACATACTGTATACAAGAAACACATTTAACTCAAAAGTAAAACCATAGACTAAAAGTCAAAGGATGGAAAACAATACTCCATGTGACAGTAACCCAGAAAATAGCAGACAATGTGAACTACAAATCAAGAATGATCAAACGAGATAAAGATCATCACTGCATGCTTGTTAGAGGGAAATTTCAAGGTGAAGCAATAACTGTCATAAATATATATGCACCAAAAACGGGAGTACCCAACTATGCAACACAAATATTAATAGACCTCAAAAGCCAAATAAGCAAAAATACAATTATAATAGGGGACCTTAACACCCCAAAGAGACAAATCAACTAGACAAAAAAAAATCAGCAAAGAAACAACAGAACTCAATCAACTTTTGAGTAAATGGAATTTGTGGACATGTACAGAGTGTTCCACCCAACAACATCAGAATACACATTCTTCTCAGCTATATATGAGATATTCTATAAATAGACCATATAATAGCCCATAGAACATGCTTAAGTAAATGCAAAGGAACTGAAATTGTTCCATATATATACTATATGACCATAGTGCAATGAAATTGGAAATTAATGACAAAAGAAACTGAAAAAGCTCCATAAACACATGGAAATTAAATAGCACTCTAGTGAACAACCAATGGGTCAGAAAGGAAATTAAGGAAGAAATTGAATAATATATATATAATCAAAAATGCAAATGCAACTTAATAGAAACTGTGGGATGCAACAAAAGCAATCTGCAGAGGGAAATTCACAGTAGTGAATTCTCACATCAAGTAAACAGAATGAGCACAAATAAACAAGCTAACATGGCACCTCAAACTTCAAGGAAAAGACCAAGTCAAGTCTGAATTACAAAGAAGAGAGGAAATTATTAAGATCAGAGCAGAAATTAATGCAATTGAGACAAAGAAACAATTATAAAAAAGCTAATGGATCAAAAAATTGGTTTTTTTGACAGAATAAAAAAATTTGATAAACCCCTATCCAACCTTCACATTAAAAGGAAAGAAAAAGCTCAAATACATGCAATAATCAAGGAAAAGAGTGAAATCACTACAGATCCTGTATAAATACAGAAGATTATCAATATCTACTTGAAAACCTTTACTCTCATAGTATCAAAAACACAGAAACTTCTGAATAATCCAATATCATTTATTAAAATTAAAAACATAATAAAAAACTTTCCAAACAAAAATAAAGCCCAGATCCTCATGGATTCAAGGCTGAATTCTACAAAAAATTCTGAGATGGTTTAATACCAATAATCCTCACCTCTTCAATGAAATTGAAAAGGAAGAAATTTTCCCTAATAAATTCTGGGAGGCTAATATTATCCAGATACCAAAACCAGAGAAAGATATAACTAAAAATGAGAGAGAGAACTAAAGGCCAATCTTTCTAATGAACATAGATGCAAAAATCCTCAATGAAATGATAGCAAACAGAATGCAGCAGATCATCAAGAAGATTATATACCACAACCAAGTGGTATTCATCTTAGGAATGCAGGTTTGGTTCAACAAACACAAATTAATAAACATAATGCACCATATCAGTGGAGTGAAAGACAAAAATCGTATGATCTTTTCAATAGATGCAAAAAAACTTTTGATAAAGTCCAACACTCTTTCATGATAAAAACCTTAGGGAAAATTGAAATATTTGGTCTTTACATCAATCTGAAAAAGCCATGTGTGAGAAACCAACAGCCCAACATAATACTAAATGGTCAAAAACTGGAAGTTTTCACTCAAATATCATGAAAAATGCAAGGTTGTCATCTGGAAATATTAGTCAGAGAAATTAGGCAAGAGAGAAAAATAAAAGGAATAAAGGTATGAAAGGAAGAATTTTAATTATCATTATTGGCAGATGACATGATGCTCTCCATGGAAGACCACAAAAACTCCACTGGAAGTTTTCTAGACTTAATAAGAAAATTCAGCAGCGTATCTGGGTAAAAAGTCAATATCAAAAGTCAATAGCATTCCTGGACACTGCCATGTCCCATGCAGCTCTCTATGTTCCCAATGTGAGGATGGTGAGAGGGTGGAGAAAAAGGACAAGAATCAGAATACAGAAAACTGAGGCAATGGGGAGCCCTATCTCTTGATGAGAAGTACACAGAAGCAGGATGAGAGGGAAAAGTAGTGAGAGAAAGGAGCAAGAGAGCTCCAATTTCTGCAGAACATTTATTTACACACTTGAGAAATTATTGTATGAAACCCCTCTGCCTAAGAGTTTATCCTTGTTGCTTGTGTCAGGCACCATGTTGATTAGAGCTATTTATCCATGTGATTTGCCTCAGGAATCCAGTGTTTTTGAGATTAGCTTTGCTCTGACCTGGTCCATGATTAATCTTCAGCCTCAGCTGCTCCTCATAGTACACAAACAACAAACACACAACAACAAACACACACACACACAGAGGGGGGGGAGAGAGAGAGAGAGAGAGAGAGACAGAGAGAGAGAGACAGAGAGAGGTAAAGGAAACCACATCTTTCACAATAGCACCAAGAAAAAAAAAGAGAAATACTTAGGAGTCAATCTAACAAAGAAAGCAAAAGATCTATATATTGAAAATTGTAGTACTCTTAAAAAAGAAATTGAAGAGGAATTCCAAAAATAGGAAGATATCCTTTGTTCATAGATGGGAAGAACCAATACTGTGAAAATGGTCATATTCCCAAAACTGTTTTGCAGATTGAATGCAGTTGCAATCAAAATACCATTAGCATACATCACAGATCTAGAGAAAACATTCCTAAAATTCATATAGAACCATAAGGGAAAAAATAGCAAAGGCAATCCTGAGCAAGAAAACAAGACAGGAAGCATCACAATGCCATACTTGAAATTATACTATGATAAAATCAGCATGGTACTGGCAAAAAAAGATTCATAGATCAATGGAATAAATTAGAAGATATAATTCCTACTACAAACACACTCAGTGACCTTATCTTCAACAAAGAAGTCAAACATGTTCACTGGAAGAAAGATAGCTTCTTTAGTAAGTGGTGCTGGAAAAATTGGCTTTCCATTTGCTGGAAACTAAAGCTAGACCCATATGTATCACCATGCACAAAATTAAAGTCAAAATGGATCAAAGATCTAAATATTAAAACACTAATTTTTCTAGAAGACAAAGTAGATAAAAATCTTGAAGACAGAGGTAAGCAGAGAATTCATGAACAAATATCAAGCTGCATGGGAAATACATCCCAGGATCAACGACTGGCATCTCATCTTATTAAAATGTTTTTGAATATCAAAAGAAATCTCCAGCAGAGTAAAAAGAAAACCCATTAATTGGGAAAAAATCTTAGTCAACTCCCCCTTAGACAAAACACTTTTATCTAGAACATATAAAGAATTAAAAAAAATTTAGAAATGGGCATCTGAGATGAATACACAATTCTCAGATGAAGAAATACAAATGACAAATAATATATGAAAAAATGTTCAACATTATCAATCATTTGAGAAGTGAAAATTAAAGCAACACTTAGATAACATCTCACTCCAGAAAGAATGGTTAATATCAAGAAATTAACCAATAACAAATGGTTTTAGGGCTGTGAGGAAAAAGGAACACTTTTGTTGGTGGGAGTATAGACTGATACAACAACTTTGGAAATCAGTGTGGAGATTCCTCAAAGAATTAGGAATAGAGGTTCCATTCAACTCAGCTATTCCCCTTCTGGGTATTTTCCCAGATGAATTTAAATCATCATACCACAGCAATATATGTGAACCCATGTTTATAGCTGTACAATGTTTAATAGCTAAATCTTGGAAATAACCCAAAAGCCCATCAACTGAGGAATGGATAAAAAAGTTGTGGTAGTCAGTAGAGCCCTTAATCTCATGGTTTGTAGGTTTTTGCTCCATTTTTGGTACTAAATATTATAATCCTAATATTGAATATTACAATTCAAGAATTGCAATTCCTTTTCCAGTCTTCCTCAAAATCCAACAAGTTATATTTACAATCTCATTGAGACATTTTTGGAATCCTGGCAAGTTAATTCCAATCTTCCACATCCAATGAAACCCATGGTGAAAGTAATGATTCCAAGACATATTCAAAGTTAATGGCTGCAAAGAGGGCCTAAGTTCCATCTAAGTAAGTAAGTTTTGTGTAGACAAAGGCCTTGATTCAAGTCCTTTTCCAGAATTTATTATCTTGTGAAGAAGAGGGAGGTTAAAGGATAAGTAACAGTGGAGATGGTGAATAACTTGAGCTGGCTAGCCAGGTGGGGACAAAAGTATTTTGCAATATGTAAGAAGATAAGGAGAAAGACCAATCTGTATAACTTGATTGGGCTAGTATATGAAAGAATGTAGGAGGCTGTTGATTCAGTTTCTTATATGTAGACTTTTGTACCATGGGGACTCATAGCCTCTTACTTTGAGGCTCACATCCAGTTGACATTCATGGAGCTGATCAGCTCTGCCATCTTGCTGTGCTTGGATCTTTTACAGAGCGCACTAAGTGAGAAAAGAGGAGATTGTCAGTCTAACTTTAAAGGTTGCATATCAGTATTTCAGCTGTCCTTGTCTGCATTGATTAAAGCCAACTGAAGAAAGAAGGAAATACCATAGTCATTTTTGAATATATCAATATATAGAAATAAGACTTGATTTAACTAATGTTGCAGCAATTTTTATGTATTCAAGGAGGGGTGCCTATGTAGTCTTCTACAAGGGAATACTACTCAGCCATAAAGAATGATAAATGAGCCTTTTTATAGGTAAATGGACACAATTAGAAACCACAAACATAAGTGAAATAAATCAGACTTGCCTGTGTAAACACCATGTTTTCTCTCTAGTGTCACACACTGAAGAAGTAAATAAAATCCAAAAGTTAAATAGATATGGTAAAAGAGAAAGAAGCATCTCAATGGGAAATTATATTGTTTGATCAGTCTTGCATGCCTGAGTCTGGTAGCCTGAGCAATTATTTTGAAGATAACAATATGCAATAAAAAATCATTGTTAAATTGCTATTATCTTGTTATGAAATTGTATATTACTATTGTTTTTTGTTGCTATTACCATTTTGCATTTGTTGTTGTTTTTGATTGTTTGTACTCTTCTTGATTTTAGTTTTTTTCTCTTTAAAATACAAAAGCAAAATAAATGAATGTGGGAGTTACTGACAGCCACTCTCAGCCTTGAAGCACAAATAAAAAGGTAGACTAAATAGAAGAGAAATGGTTATGTTAGAAGATGACCAACAAATTCTTAGGGCACTGGTCATAATTTCTACCACTGGCCCATAAGGCAGTAAAATAAATGCTTTAGTTTTTAAAGCAATGAAATAAGAATTAATTAAAAGAACAAAGTATAAAAACACTTATACTGAAAATGCATGGAAATCACCACATGTGATACCCAACTTATATGGGTGCAATGTCAAAAACCAATAGACTACATGTAGATAGAATCTCTGACTTATACAAAATGTAAGCTAATAAATATGTCAAATCCTAGCACACTGTAGCAAGAAATAACAGTGAAACTGTCAACATATACACACATAGCACTCATATGCACATAAATTCACACACTTCCAACTTCACACTACTGCTCTATACTTTCCTATAATGTTACTACTTTCTTACATATTTCAGATTTACTTATGATGTAACTCACTCCCCCAAACACTAAAAACTGCTAAGGTAAAATTTTTTTTCATTTTGTTCATGTATGTCTGCATGGAACATAATAGAATCTCAATAAATGTTTACTGATTGAAAAAGTTAGGTGGGTGAGGTTTAAGAAGCAAGTATGGTATTCCATCCCATAGGAAAGCCTTAGTGACTATTTCCGAGACTGGTAGGGCCCAGCCCAGCACCCCCATCAACAGAGGATGCTCCAGAAGGTCCTTCTGGGTCTATTTGGGGCCCTCCAGTGACCCCCAAGTAGCCCGCAGCCACCTGCACTCAGCCACGAGAGCCAAAAGCACACACAGTGATTTCCATACCATCTGGAAGCCTTGGTCATGCCACCCCGAGACTGGTAGGACTCCTCCCAGCGACCCCAAGTGGCTGGGAGCAATCTGGTAAGGATCTTAAATCTAAGGATCTTAAATCTTAAATCTTAAGGAGTATATTGCTATTTTCACTCTTTAAAGAAATCTGTACAATATTAGTATGGTTAAAATTAGGTCTTTTACCAGAAAGTTTTTGTATGTGCATCACATATTTTAATCTAAAATTTTGTTTCTACTAAATTTCTCTTGGCATAATACTAAGAATGTGTGCAAATATTTACACTCCAGAATGTTTCCCATGACTTTTTTATTTTTTTTTCTTTTTGTGATACAAGGTCTTGCTAATGTAGTTTCAGCTGGCCTTGAATTCATTATGTAGTTAAAGCTGGCCGTAAACTCACAGAGATCTTCCTGCCTCAGCTTTTGGAGTGCTGGGATTCCAGGCATGTAAAACAATGCCCAGCTCCCATGTCTTCATTATAATAATGAAAATTGGAAGCAACTTAAATGTTCAAATATAATGTATCTAAATAAATTATAGCATACTCATACAATGGAGTACCATACAGCCAATTAAAAAAAACTAGAGAAGTATATTTATTAACATGAAAACTCCTGCCTGACATACAGACTGGAAAATGTATACATAAAACAGTACTACATATAAACCCACTTGGAGTAGAAAAATTCTGTAAATATATACTACAGATGAGATTATAGATAATTGGTTATTTCTATGGTTATTCTAAAATAAAATAAATTTTTATAATATAAATATTCAAACACATGGAGCAACAAAGATTAGGATAGACTAAAGTATCTCATGATTTAGGAAAATAACACGTCTTGTTCTTTTTCTCTGGCGACACACACTATGCATCATAAAATAAATATGTAACAGCATGCTATTACTGGCACTCCCTGGTTACAAATTTCTGACTGAGATTAGTATAAGTAATGAGTTAAAACTACTTAAAACACTGAAATAAAACCCTTCAAATGTGAAAAATGTGATTAAATATCCACATATCCATAAAATTATTTGCAAGGTTTTGCATATTACAGTAATTAAAGCAATAGTGTGTATTCTCACAGACCCTCATGTACTTTTTAGTTAACTGTATACAAAAGAAATTGGGGAGAAAATTCTTAACAGAAACAGAATAAAAAGCCAGCATCTTTACTTTTCCCACTAAAGGTTCACTTTTTCCCCATATAGAAGGCTAAATAATATATATATATAGCCAGCTCCAGATAATGTTGGGTCATAAGGGACAGAAACAACATGGATAATTGAAATCTGCTGATATTAGAGAAAACTAATTTTAATTAACAGTTGTAACCACATTCTAGACAGAGCTCTTCCATATAGCTGCTAAAAGAAACATAATTGAGTGGTTTGAGTTCATCTGCTTTCAGTTATCCTCAGCAGGTGCCAGTGAATAGCGAAGTGGTCAAAAGGCTCTCAGCCAAAGAAAGTGGTAAGAGAAAAAGCAGGACATGGATTACCCAGAAACTAGCTGATCCACCACAAAATGGTGAAGTTGACTACACTGAAGATCAGCTATTAAATGTCTGCTTGACTAAATTTCACTAGGTCATATGTGATAAAACAGATGTTCATGTTAAGTTTTCACGTGTCCATATTGTATCTGGGCTAACATGAATGATAGTATAGTCTTAGAAAATCTCTATAGCATTGTGATGTTCACTGGAAGCAATGATAGTCTATTTATTGTCAGAGTACAGCTAATGAACTGCAGGGTACTCTGCTAAATATGACCAACAGGCTGCTTATGACTCATTACTCTGGAAGACATCCCTGCTTTCAGACCAACTGGAATGTTACTGACTCACTCCCATGCTTTTCTGGGACAGAATATAAGCATTGCTACTATCCAAATAATTTTTTATTATTGCTCCAAATTCATGTTTAAGTAAACAAGACTTGAAAGTATTGTTATGGTGAACATTTTGTGGTTAATGTCCAGCATTTGGTTTTAAGAATTGTTGAAAATAAATATTTTAGAGTGTGATTACTTTTGAGTATTATATAATAAAATTAATATTTTAACTAAAGCTGTAGCTATGTTTGATTACTAAATAAGCTCTTACATGGCTATGAAAGTAATTTGCCTTTATAAGACTGTACTTTAGGATGAATTACTTGATATGCTCACTAATATTCAGAACTTCAACTATATGTACACTGCAGCTATCTACAGTGGCAGTGAAAATATTTCCCATTTGTGGAAGTAGTTTAAAACAAAGTAAACTGTAAACTGTCTGATATTTGTAAATAAAACTATCTGCACATCATAAATTATCCTCCCCACAGCAATCATGAGCATAATCTCCCCATTTATAATAACAAATGAAATTTTTGATCATTTTAATATCAACAGTTATCTCTTGATCTTGTAATATAATACTGTGCCCCTTGCCCATATTGTGAAAAAAAATGGAAAATGAGCTAGTTTTATATAATATGAATAGTTTAAATCACTTGAATATTCTGGCCTCCTCCCAAAATTTTGCTTAAAATTAAAAAACTTCAAATTTCAATTATATTACAGCCAACAGTCACCAAACTATACTTAACTGAAAAATACCAGTGCATAAATTTCTGCTTTAGTGAAAATTTGGGTAAATTATAGACAGATTCAAATTTCTTGTGTGATATACTTTGGTATGAGTAGATGAATGGTTAAATTTATCTACACTGAGTACTTGCTATGAGTCTGACATGGAAGTAAGTGCTTTACATATACCAACTATTATAACTCTTGCAAAACACCAATGGAGAAATCATACTATTATTTCTCTAATTTATTATGAATGAAAAACAGATTAACTTTTCAAAATTCACTCAGAGTTCACAGGTGGTAGGGCTCAGATTTCCACCTGAGTATCGGACCTCTGAAGTAATCCTTTGTAATTCTGCATACTGTATAACTTCACTTAGGTTTTGGTTTCCTAAAGTATGCAGATGGAGTATTTCTCTCTTCTCTTTGTTAGGTATTTCAGGATCATTTTCAAACATTTATCTCTGTTCATTTGGCAAGTGTGTCTTGTACTTGCTACAAATAGGTCTACAAAAATTCTATTTAGTACATAGTTTTGAATTACTTTCTATGTACTTATAAACTTGACTTCTCCCTTAATTACTCATTCCTTTTTATTCCCCTATTTGTTGCCTTCGATTCCATTGACATGGATCTCTACTAGAAAAACAAGTAAACAATAATTCATTTACTCTCTACTACTAAACAAGTAATACATTCCATTTGCAAAGCACTTTCTCATGTTTTCCCTTATTTTGTTCTCATGAGTTTATTTGTTACTTTTAATTATAAAAGCTATTTGAATGTAACGGAGTCCTAAAGTGAGGAGCTAAGTCAAGGTGATGCCTACTGTTGTTTAAACCATGTTCTGGCATATCTAGATGTAGAGCAGAAGAGAACCATTAGGAGTTTATTTATAGGAAGGCTTGATGACTCTTATCTGAGATATAATAAGTGGACAGATTGAAAATGATAACTCAGCATTAAGACCCCTCTTTGAACTTTTAGAGAAAAAGAACCCTCCCTTGAACAAGAATTCAGTTGAGTAAATGGGAAGGAATTAATTTTGCAGTGAGACATTGTTGAAGCAAACTGATTTGGGCAGAAACAAACAAAAAAATAAGTGATGTATATGAGAGAACAAGAGTGATTGAGTAGAACACATGTGGATCTGTGCTGTGCCAAAAAACTCAGGGTCAGGATGGTCATGCCAGATAGCATTAGAGGCATCCTAAGAACTTGAAATCAGAAGGCTATGTTATTTATGGTTTAGTAATATACTGATGTGCAAATAAGGACAGAAATGATTATTGGAATGTATCGGAAAAATGACTAAGGCTAAAACATTGTGGTCGACATCAAGAAGTGTTATGGAAGCAGTGGTTGACGCTAGGGCAAATATCTGGAGCAACAGAGGCAGAGATTATTAATACCATTGGCAAAGAAAAATGGTCTTAGCCATTCATAACCATGTGAGTAACTCCTTGAATCTACTCCACTCTCTGAACCATAAGGGAGATTAGAAAGAAAATTGGATTTCAGAGACTCAGCTATTGGAGCCTCAGAGATGGATGACATTTTATTTATTTTTGGGAGGACTCTTAGGCCAAACTTACCTATGCCCACTCCTACTTTACTGGTATAGGGTAAAGAAATTAAATATTACACATACTATGGATATTTGTAATTATTTTTCTATCAATACCAAGCTCAATCAACCTAGACAAACCGTAATTCAATTTATCATATACCAATTTTATGTAAACAAAATTCTTGAATAGTTATCAGTTTCTCCTACTGTGGTTCTTTTCATTTTTACATCTTTTGTTTTATTATTGTTCTCTTTATATTATGCACTTATCAAGTGCCTGCATATGTAAAGCACTCTTTGATGCCATATGCAAAATGGAATGGGGGTTATGAATCAGGTGCTTCCAACACAGTGAAGAATTCAGAAACTTTCACAAATTGTAAAATAGCATCCAAAAAACGGGGAAGTTTAGGAGTAGGGGAGAGTAATGTCTTCCTATGAAATCTCTCATATTTCAGGTCCAAGGTTGGCAGAGTTTCCCATTTTGTATTCCAGTATAATGGTACAGTCAGTATTAGTCCTGCCTGGATCAGAAATCAGGAGAGATAAATGAGTTGCTTTCAAATGTCTTGCACGTGAGTATTGGGCAGATACCAGAATTTTTGCTATCTTGTTAGGTTTCTGCTGAAGATTTTAGATCCAAGGAGCCCACATTAAGCTGTGGCATGGCATTTGGGGATGGTATCTCTGCCTGATGGTCTGTAGAGTATGAAGCGATTATGACATGTATCTAGATGTTTCCCCAAAATCTCATGCAGTCATAGGTGGGGCTTTTCACAAGTGCCTGAATTTAAAATGTGTGATACTGGCATTAATTTATGGTGCAATGCTAGGGTTAAAGGTGCTAGGATTAAAGGTGTGGGTGAGGTCAGATAGCCTGGATGAACTTTAAGGGACAGAAAAAGGCTCGTTTTTTGCCTTGCATATTTCTGCCTTCTGGCTGCCATGAACTGTTTTCCTCTTCCATGCCCTGCTGCCTTGCAGCCAGCCAACTATGAACTGACTCCTCTACAAACTGTGAGCTAAATAACTTTCTTTTTAAACTTTAAGTGTTGGGTATTTTGTCTCAGCAATGAGAAAGGCAACCAAGACAGGAGTCATGGCAACAATTCTGATGTGGGAAACTAAAGAATTCATGAAAGAAGCAGGGAAGAAAAGTGAAAAACAT
The DNA here is from genome assembly GCA_004027455.1 of Hydrochoerus hydrochaeris. Lineage (NCBI taxonomy): Eukaryota > Metazoa > Chordata > Mammalia > Rodentia > Hydrochaeridae > Hydrochoerus > Hydrochoerus hydrochaeris. The sequence goes on along the minus strand of PVLA01005412.1, from coordinate 51,345 downwards.
CAGTTAAGCTAGTGACTGCAATCAGAAGGCTGCATGTTTCAAAGGAAATATGCTAAGAAGAATTCCAGGAATTATTTCCTTTATAAGTTAGTAAATAGGGACAGAAACACTTAGTGAGGTATGTGGCCTTCCCTGTAGGCAGAAAAGAAGTTCTTTTGTGGTTTTGCTATAGTTATTCATTTTTCAATTTTCTACTGGTACATGTTTGCAGTATATAATGATGGCATTCATTGTAGGTAGTGGGTACATGTACATATCACATCGCAATTTGTTTTTAATTTACTTTCCACCCCTCCTCCATGACTCATTCCTCTTTCCTTTGGAAAAAATTCTATCTAGCTGTTTCCTATTATCTAGTCTTTTATTTTGCTACTTAATTTATACTTTGTGTTTCTCCAATAAGAGAAACCATGCGATATTTGAACTTGTTTTTTTGATTTATTTCATTTAACATTACAGATTCAATGTTCAACCATTATTAAAAAATACATAAATTTATCATTTGTAGCAGAGTAGTAGTACATTTATTATAAATACTTTTTTATTCATTCATCTGTTAATGCACTTATAGGACACTTCCAAGATTTAACTATTATGAATTGTGCTGCTATAAACATGGCTATGTAAGTATCACTGTAATATAATACCTCTAACTTTTTCAAGAAGGTACCAAGAAGGGGAATACGTGGTTCAATGGAATTTCTATTTTTAGCTCTTTGAGGAATCTACACATTGATTTCTATACTGGTTGTACAGGTTTGCATTCCCACCAACAAATTAGAAGGGGTGATTTTTCCCTGAAGCCCTGCTAGGATTTGTGAATTCTTGATGATACCTATTCTTTCTGAAGTATGGTAGAATCTTAATGCTTTTTTTATTTGCATTTCTCTAGTGGCCAGAGATGTTGAACATTTTTTCATCTATTTATTGGCCCTTTGTACTTCTGAGCAGTATTTATTCATTTCAGTTGCTGCTTTTTTTTCATTGTGTATTTCATTTTGGGGCATCTAAATTTTTGAGTTCTTTGTATATTCTAGATATGAGTCTTCTGTCTGAGGTGTAGCTGGGAGAACTTTTTCACTTTTCTTTTCACTCTGTTGATTTTTTTCCCTCTGTTGTGCAGAAACTTCAGTTAGATAATACTGTTTGTGATTCTTGGTTTATTTCTTGTGCAATTGGAATTTTATTCAAAAAAATTCTTGGCTATGGCTATGACATCAAGAGTTTGACTTATTTTTATCTTCCAGTAGGTTAAGCACTTCTGATTTAATGTTTAGATATTTCATCTGTTTTGATTTCTGTTTATTAGTGGGTGAGACATGGATCTAGATACAATCTTTTGCGTGTGTGTAACCTGCTTGCTCAGTTCTACTTGCTAATGAGATGAACTTTTTCCAATGTATATTCCTAGACTCACTGTTAAACATCAGATAGGTGAATAGGTCTGTGGTTGTTCCTGGATCCTCTGTTCTCTTCCATTCATCCATGTTTCTGTTTTTGTGCCAGTACCATTCTCTTTTTATCACTGTAGCTTTGTTGTATAACTTGAACTCTGGGATTGTGATGCACTGTGCTTTGTTCTTGTTACCCAAGATTATTTTTACTATTCTGTGTCTCTTTGGTTCCAGGATTATTTTCTCTATTTTTGTGAGGAATGTTGTTGGTATTTTGATTGAGACTGTATTAAAGCTATGTATCAGTTATGGGAGGATGATCATTTTCATGTTATTTTTTCTATCTATCCAGGAACAGGGACTATTGCTCCATTTTATGATTTCTTCTTTGATATTCTTTTAAAAGTGCTGTAGTTTTATTGGAGAGATCTTTCACTTCCTCAGTTAAATTAATTCCTAAATGTTTAATTTTCTTTTGCTATTATTGAGAATGGTATTGTTTTCCTAATTTTTCTTCAGTGATTTCATTATTGGTTTATAGGAATGGTATTTATTTTTGTATCCTGCTACAAAGCTGAATTTGCTTATTAATTCTCAGGTTCTTTTGTTGTAACATTTGTATCTTTTTTTGGGGGGGGTGGTGGTGCTGGGGATTGAACTTACAACCTCGTGTTTGCCAAGCAGGCACTTATACTGCTGAACTAAAGCTGTGGCCCCTACCTTTTGTAGCTTCTATGTAAAATATGTCATTTGAAAATAATGTAATTTGATGACTTCCTTTCCTATATATATATCATATATATATATATATCTTTTATTTCTTTATCTTGTCTGATTTCTCTGGTTACTGTTTTGAGTACTCTATTGAACAGGAATGGTGATAATGAACATCTTGTCTTGTTGCTGATTTTAGAGGGAAAGCTTTTAGCTTTCCATTATTTAATATGATGTTGGCAGTAGGTTTGTCATAATGACTTTTCTGAAATTTTATTTAAAGAGAGAGAAAAAAAGCAAAACAGAAAAAAAGGGTAGAAACAATACAGAATTTCAAAAAATAAACAGAAAGAAATCACTAGTTGATACACACATGTCTTCCTACAAATAGCTGTTCAAATTACAAAATTAAAGCATACAAAGTGGACATTCAAACAGTGAGGTACAAACAGTTCTGTTCAATGATTCAACAAAAACAGCAACATGGTTACCAGTCCTACACACTTAATATACATGCAGTTATATACCCTAGAGCATTCTCTTTTCCTCCTTTTGCTTTTTAAGTCCATTACCTGTTTAGTTATATCATGTTTTAAGTTGCTCATTACCTTACTGATTTGTTTTGTTATTGTTACTTTTTAAAAATTTTTCTATTTATTATCATATATTTATTTTGTTTAATTTTATTTATTTATTTCAATTTATTTTTATTTTTTTATTTTAAAGAGAATCAAACAAAAGAGGACAGATCTAAGTAGATCAGAACAGAACAATGTAAGCAACACTGCACTTCAGAACAAGACAATTGGATATCAACAGTAGCTATCATAATGTCTCTTTCTTTGAAATAGTTGAGATTAGCTTTACACACAATAATGTCAAACATAACAAAGTAGAACAAAACAACTCAAGGGAATGGAAGTATTCCAAGACATTCTGAACCAAATAACCAAAGATGAACAATGGCTGCTCTATTATCTCATTTTCCATAAAAATTTTATTTTTACTATCACACATATTAAAATCCAATAAGACACAATGTGATAGAACAAATGGTAATAGAAAAACAAGAGCATGGTAGGACTTCAGAGCAAGATGATATTAAATCAACACTGGATGCCATATTGTCTTGTCTTCAAAGTAAACATTCATATGATCACATATATTAATATTAAACAAAGCAGAATAAAACCATTCTAAACAATGAATGAAGACATAAGACATCAAAGCAGTATAATGGTGAACCATGATTTCCATAAAATCTTCTTTACACTTACTATTTCTTACACTAGGGAGACTATACAGTATTTATAAATGTGAGTTTGATGTATTTCACTTATGAGTATAGATTCAAGATACATCCATTTATTTATAAATATCTCCATGTGATCATTCTTTATAGCTGAGTAGTACTCCATTGTATAAAAGTACCACAATTTTTTTATCCATTGTTCGGTTGATTGGCACTTAGGTTGTTTCTAAGATCTGGCTATTACAAATTGTGCCACTATAAACATGGGTACACATATATCATTGTGGTAAGATGTTTTCAGAACTTCTGGGGATATGCCTAAGAGTGAAATACCTGGATCAAATGGGACCTCCAACCCCACCTTTTGAGGAATCTTCAGATTGACCTCCACAGTGGTTGCACCAGTCGACACTCCCACCAACAGTGCAGAAGAGTTCCTTTTTCCCCACAGCCTCTCCAGCATTTGTTGTTGGTAGTGTTGTTGATCCTGGCCATTCTTTCGGGAGTGAGATGGAATCTCAGTCAGTGTGCTTTTAATTTGCATTTCTCTAATGACCAATGATGATGCCCAATTTTTCATGTATTTATTTGCCATTCGTATTACTTCATCTGAGAACTGTGTGTTCATCTTGGAATCCCATTTTTGGATGCCCATTTTTTTCATGTATTTATGTGCCATTCCTATTTCTTCATCTGAGAACTGTGTGTTCATCTTGGATGCCCATTTTTGGGTTGAGTCTTTGAATTTCATGTGTCTGATTTTTTAAAAAATTCTTTATAAGTTCTAGACAGAATTCCTTTGTCTGAGGGACAGTTCACTAAGATTTTTTCCCAGTTTGTAGGCTTCCTTTTCACTTTGCTGGTGATTTCTTTGGACATGCAGAAACTCTTTAATAAGATGTGATACCAGTTATTGATCCTGGGAAGTATTTTCCATGCAGTTTGGTTCTTGTTCATGAATTCTCTACCTACCCCTATGTCTGCAACATTTTTACCTACTTTGTCTTGCAACAGATTTAGTGTTTCTGTTTTAATATTTAGATCTTTGATCCATTGGGATTTTAGTTTCGTATGTGGTGATAGGCATGGGTCTAATTTTAGTTTTCAACCTATTGATGACCAATTTTTCCAGTACCATTTATTAAAGACATTGTCGTTCTTCTAGTGAACATGCTTGGCCCCTTTATCAAATATAAGGTGGTTGAGTGTGTTTGTAGTTGTATCTTCTAGTCTGTTCCATTGATCTTCAGGTCTCTTTTTATTCCAATACCATGTTGACTTTATTACTGTAGCTTTGTAGTGTAACTTCAAGTCAGGGATTGTGATGCCTCCTGCCTTGGCTTTTCTGCTTAGAATTGCCTTTGCTATTCTAGGTCTCTTCTGGTTCCAGATGAATTTTAGGAATGATTTGTCTAGATCTATGAGGTATGTTAGTGTTATTTTCATTGGGATTGCATTGAATGTGTATAACAATTTTGGGAGAATGGCCATTTTTACAATATTTATTCTTCCTATCAATGAACAAGGGATGTCTTTCCATTTACTGAGGTCTTCTTTGATTTCTTTTTCAGGGTATTATAATTTTCCCTGCACAACTCTTTTACATCTTTTTTTAGATTAATTCCTAAAAATTTCATTTTTTTGGATGCTAGTGTGAAGGGTGTGGCTTCTCTTATTTCTCTCTCAGTGATTTTGTTTTTAGTGTATAAGAATGCTATTGATTTTTGAGTATGGACTTTGTATCCAGCTACATTGCTGAATTTATTTATTATATCTAGGAGACTTTCAATGGAGGTTTGGGGGTCTTCTATGTAGAGTATCATGTCATCTGCAAATAATGATAATTTAACTTCTTCTTTTCCTATCTTTACTCCTTTTATTTCTCTCTCTTGTCTAATTGCTCTGGCTAATATTTCCAGTACTCTATTGAATAGGAGCGGTGATAAGGGACATCCTTGTCTTGTACCTGATTTTAAGGTAAAGGCTTTCAGTTTTTGGCCATTTAATATGACACGGGCTGTTGGTTTGTTTTACGTGGCCTTTATCATAATGAGTTAAAGACCATCTATTCCAATTCTCTGTAAGGTTCTTACCATGAATGGTTGTTGGATCTTATCAAAAGCTTTTTCTGCATCTATAGAAATGATCATGTGATTCTTGCTTTTGGCTAATTGATGTGGTGGATTACATTTTTTGATTTATGTATGTTGAACCATCCCTGCATGTCTGGGATGAATCCCACTTGGCCATAGTGTATAATCTTCTTGATGATTTGCTGCATCCTGTTTGCCAATATTTTATTGAGAATTTTTGCATCTATGTTCATTAGGGAGATTGGCCTGTAGTTCTCTTTTTTAGTTGGGTCTTTCTCAGATTTTGGTACTACAGTGATGTTTGCTTCCAGAAATGACTTAGGGAGATATTTATAAATAAATGGATGCATCTTGAAACTATACACATAAGTGAAATAAATCAAACTCACATTTATAAATACTGTATAGTCTCCCTAGTGTAAGAAATAGTAAGTGTACAGAAGATTTCTATGGAAATCATGGTTCACCATTTTTCTGCTTTGACGTCTTATGCTTTCATTCATTGGTTGGACTGGTTTTATTCTGTTTTGTTTGATCTTAATATATGTGATCATATGAATATTTACTTTGAAGATAAGGCAATATGGCATCCATTGTTGATTTGATATCATCTTGCTCTGAAGTCCTACCATGCTCTTGTTTTTCTATTACAATTATTTCTATCATGTTGTGTCTTATTCAATTTTAATATGTATGATAGTAAAAATAAATTTTTTATGGATAATAAGATAATATAGCAGCAATTATTCATCTTTGGTTGTTTGGTTTGGAATGTCTTGGAATACTTCCATTCTCTTGAGTTCTTTTGTTCTACTTTGTTATGTTTGACATTATTGTGTGTAAAGCTAAGCTCAACTATTTCAAAGAAAAGAGGCATTATGATAGCTACTGTTAATATCCAATTGTCTTGTTCTGAAGTGCTGTGCTGCTTACATTGTTCTGTTCTGATCTACTTAGATCTGTCCTCTTTTGTTTTATTCTCTTTAAAATAAAAAAAACTAACAAGTGAATAATACAAATTCCTAGAGAAACACAAAAAGCTCAAATCAAACCACAACACTAGGTGATCTATGTTAGTTACTACGATGTCTCTTGTTGTTTTCAATAAAATTGTCTATATCATCAGGCATAGTATAAATAAACTTAGCAGTACATAACACTATTTATAAAAACCAAACATTGGAGATATTATAGGACTTCAAAGGCAGTTAATAATCAAACCAGAATGGGTATCCTATTGAATCTTGTCATCTTCAGAGTACTTACCTCTACTCCCAGTCCTGATATTCTCAATCATACCACATTCAAATAAAATCAGTCAAAGCAAAACAGCGATGTAGCCAATCTTCTTCTTTGCCTCATCTCTGTTATGCTATTTTTCTGTCATTGTTGTTTACTTTTCTCCTTCATTCCACTGCCTGCCCCTTTCACTGAGGACTTTCTGCCATTGTTGTTGGAATACTGGTGATTTCCTTCTCTCTCTCTAGAATGTCTTTCAATATTCTTTGCAGGGTTGGATTGGTGGTGACGGACTCCCTCAGTTCCTCTTTGTGATGGAAATATCTTGTCTCTCTGTTAATTTTGAGATACAGCTTTGCAGGATACATCAATCTGGGTTGGAAGTTATTTTCTTTCAAGTCTTAGAATATTTTGCTCCAAGCTCTTCTTGATTTGATAGCTTGCATCTAGAAGTCCACTGTGATTTTGATGAATTTTCCTTTATAGTTAATCTGTTTATTTTTTTGACAGCTTTTAATATTCTGTTCTTGTGATGGATTTCTGGGATCTTGATTATTATAGGTGTAGATCTGTTTTGGTTTTAGCTGGCTGGAGTTCTATATGCCTCATATATCTGAACATTACTTCCATTTCCTATGCTTGGTAAGTTTTCCTTAATTATTTCTGTGAATAGCCTTTTTATTGCATTTGTATTTGTCCCTGCATCTTCATTCACAATTTTTTTTCTTGCATTATAAATCCTCTTGTCATCTTATAGCCTTTGTATCATTACTTCCTGGTTCCTTGTTATTTTTAAGAGATCCTTCCTTTCATGATCATACATTGCAAATCTATCTTCAAGTTTTCAAAGTGTGTCTTTACTTTCTGTTAAGAAGTTTTTCCAGCTTTTAATGGTGTTTTTAATTTCTGGATATTTTCTTTGGATCTGTTTCATGTATTCTAGATTTCATTTATATTCTTTATCAAAGTCTTCTCTCCTTTCTTTGGGTTCCTCCATTTGTGTCTTCTTGAAGAGTACCCAGCATTTCTTTTATTAATCTTGTTATATCTTGCTTCACCTGAGTTAGAATTTCAGACTTAATTTCATTGATGAGGTCACAAAGTATTTATTTCGGATGAGGCCATGTCTGATATTGCATGTTTGCTGCCATCAACGTCCTCCACATTTATCTCTCCTGGACTCACTTTCCCTCGTTCGGTGGTTGGAGGCCTTTTGCTGTTTCTCTGTGTCATCATATTTCTGGTTTCTTTCAGACAGTGAGTTTTGGAGGTCTCTAGGCCTTTCACATTGCTTACAGTTTTTCTGCAGTGCCCTGGGTAGGGAAGTGTCCCTACCCCCAGTCTGTTGCTGATCTGTGAGGTGCAGATATGGGCCGATCTGCAGGGGTGATGTGGGCTGGCCCCTCCCCTTACATCAGTCAACCAGTGAGTGCTTTAGCACATTTGTGTGCTCCTTGCAGATGTCACAGGTTTGGGACAGCCTCATCCCTGGCTATTGGGTTCTGACCAGGAGCATGGCCCAGCTCAAGCAGATCCCACCAATCTGCTTTGGGCCAGGAGCTGCCAACTGATACCACCTTGATTGTTGATTCAAGCCTGTCCTGCCCAACTCCAAATTATCATCAGCTGGTCACCCTGCTCTGGGGAATCCAGTTCCCATCACTCACCAAAGTTTGTGCAGCTCGACTCCCTTTTCCACTCCCTGTTGCAGTGCTTCCTCCTGCCAAGAGTCCCCAGCTCACCATCCCCTACTCTCACCAGGGCTGTGACCTCAGCTGAATTGAGTCACCTGACACTAAGATGCGTCACTGTTATTCCTAGTTCAGGCCTTTCCTGTCCAATTCCAACATGTCATCCATTTGGTTGCCCCTTTTCCATGGGGGGGGTCTTATTCCCAGCACTCATCGTGGGTTAACGTAGGTCCCTTGCTGGCTCTGTTTTCTGTTGGCCTTGCTGACCTCCATCTTCAGTGTGACTGGGCTAGTCATAGTGGCATGATTTTGGGTGTCTCCTGTGGATCATGGCTGCATGAATTTGAGCTGCTCCAGCCAGTTGTGGCAGCATGAATTTAGGCAGCTCTAGTGAGAGTGCTGTGGCCACTAATTAGCTTCTCCAATGTTAGCCTCAGGACTGCGTGTTTGATCAGCTCTTTTGCCTTTAGTTTCTTCTTGGGTTGAGAGGATCCATCTCCCTCTGTCCAGACCTCTCCAGGATGTTTTATTCCAGCATGAGGTGTCTGTCTCAGGGAGGTTCTGTATCCTGCTGCTTATCTATCTGCCATCTTTTCCAAGTGTTCCCTGTGATTTCAAAGCTGTGGTTATATTTTGGTGTATACAGTTTTGTAATAGTGTCCAATTCAGAGCAGGTCTCTGCTGTCACTAGTAGATAAAAGAGGCAAACAATGCCCATATCTATCCTGGGTCATCCCAGATCATGTGCAGTAGGAATAGTGTGAGGTGCTAATTCTGATGCTATCAGCTTCACATAAGTTCAAGCTTATCCTGGCCTCTGGTTGTGGGTTTGGGATTGAGTTGCTTGGCCTACAACACTGTGGATTTCTCTTGCCACTCTGACTTTGGCTTGCTGACCCTGATTGTGTCCTGTTGTTGTGCCTCTCCCAGTCACTGGGAACCCTGATATAAAGCCAAGCCATGGTTGCTCTAAGTCCAGGATCCAGTTTTCTGCTCCCTAAAACTATGTCTGGCCAAGTACCCTTTCTGGAGGATGCTTGGACTGTAGTCACTCACCAACTGTTCACAGAATCCACTGCTCTGTTTTACTAGTGCATTTCTTCTTGGAGACCTCTGGTGTTATCTGCCCTGCTGTGTCTCTGTAGATTTTAGTGTGAATCAATTTAAAATTGCAGATAGGCTGATTTGCTGCTATTTGCCATTATACCATTTTCCAAGAAGTCTTTTGTATTAACTTGATTGACTGATTGGTTGATTGATTGCAGTATGGGGGAATTGAACCTGGGGCCTTCACATTGAGCTCCATTCCCAGTTTTTTAAGTTGTTTCTTTTTTTTTATTTTGAGACAGGTTTTCCCTAAGGCATTAAATTACTCAGGCTGGGCTTGAACTTGAGTTCCCCTGCCTCAGTCTCCCAGAATGCTGAAATTACAAGCACATGGTATCATACCCAACTTAATTATTTAGGTATATGATGGGCAAAATTTTAATATTACATCAGTGATCTTTGCCCCTTTATAAATTTCCTCTCCTTTAATCTGAGTGAAACCTATGAATAGGTGAGATATTATTTCTGTGATTATGTTATATTTTATGTCAAAATGAATTCTTCCATAATTGCCCAATCACATGAATCCTTGCCAAGGGTCTAATCTCTTCCTGAAGAAAGAATTTTGAAGCCTGACAGATATTTGATTCAAGAAAAATTCTCCATTGGTGTATTTAAAGATGGAGGGTTCTATGCAGTAGGCATATGAGGTCTAGGAGATTAGAGCTTTCCCTGACTCGCAGCAGCAATGAAATGAAGACTTCAGCTCTATAGTTACAAGGCACTGAATTGTTCTATAACTATGTGGAAGCCTGAGCTCCAGATGAGAACACAATCTGCCTGATGCTTTGATTGTAGCCTGGAGAGTCCCCGCTGCATGTAACTCAGCCATATTGCAACCAGACTTATGGCCTACAGAACTGTGAGCTAATGAAAGCTCTTTTAAGTCACTTTTTGTGACAATTTATTGTGTAGCATTAGTTATGCAGTTTGAATATTAAATGTTACTTAAAAGCTCATGTATTGAAACTTTTGTACCCAGCCTCTGACACTTTGGGATGTGGTGGAACCTCTAAGAGGTCAGCCCTAGTGGAAGGAAGTTAGGTCTTTTGGGGGGTTGCTTGAAGTGGATATTGAGATACAGGACTCTTCTTTCCCCTCTTGGCTTCACAGCTTCTGTGAAGTAAATAGGTCTCTTTTGCCATGTGTTCCTGCTCTGATATACTGGGCTGCCACAGACCCAGAGCAACAGGGCCAAGTGTCCTTGGACTGAAACCTCTAAATTTTTTTTTCTTGCTCAACATTATTTATTGCACAATTTATCAGTTTCTCTAATAAAACAGATACTATTGTCATTCTCTAAATTCAGTACACTAACATCTTCTCAAATTAAAGTTCTAGCATTTTAATTAGTAAACCCTTTGTTACTGAGTTAGGAGAGAGAACACTGTGTACTTTATGAGACACATTTCTTAGACTATTTCACACATTCTAGAAGGCACACATATTTTCTATCATAGTAAGTGCATTTAAGTACTTCATATTTTAAAAAGACAAAACTGTACAGAGTAGGAAAAACATGTACATTTCATCTATTAAACAAATTTACAACATTTATAATTAAATATTACAGTAGAACCTACCAATCATTCATATCTAAGGAATTATCACCCAGTTTTAATGGAGCAAGCAGAGAACCATGTCCATTTTTCTGATAAGGCTAGTATAAAACATTTGTATTTCACAGTAGATAAGTTAGTGTCTTGGAGCTCATATTGTAATTTTTTTTAATCAGTACTGGGGATTGAACTCACAATGGCACACTTGCAAGGCAGGCGCTTATGCCACTGAGCTAAACCCCCAGCCCTTGAGCTCATAGTGTAAGAAACAAAGGTGCCAATGTCAAGTCACTGGGCTCAACCCCATAATTTCTTGAAGGGTAAAGGATTCTGAGATAAAGTCATTAGCTATACCTGGAAAGACTCAAAAACTTGTAAAGCAACATTGTTCACTTTCAGAGACATTTGACAATTAGGTAATCTGAATTAAACACAGCAAGTCTAATCCAAAGTACAACTTTAATATTTAGAGATGGAAAAAACATCTTAGAGTCTCCCTTATCCCACAGTTCTTTCTGTAGAGTATTAAAAATCAATGGAGATTCAGGAATATGCAAATTTGACTTGAATTGAAACTTTTGACCCCCCACCTCAAAATTTTTAAACAACTATCAAAATTATTACTCATCAAATTCTAATACACCATATACCAGCACTGCATTATGTATTTTCACTGGTTGACTTAATATTTACTTAATGGAGTGTATAAAGGAAATTTATATTAACATGACATAGAATAGGATGTGTGCCTGCACACATGTATAAGTTTTAAGATTTTTTTTGGGACAGACTTTTGCCATGTAGTTCATGCTGGCCTTGAACTCACAGTGATCCTCTTGCCTCAGCCTCCTGAGTGCTGGGAATACAGGCATGTGCCAACATGCCCGGCAAGTGCACTAAGGTTTTACTTGGGGGAAAAGATGGTTTGACTGCTGCAACAGTTCAAAAACCACAGAGAAAATCTGTTTCTAAAGGAGGAAGCTCAGATGAATAATAGATTTTCTCAAGATTATATAACCATCAGGCATACTAACAGGTTAATATAATAGAGTCCCCAGAACTCTGCTTGTATAAATCAACAAAAGTGAGTATTTAACTGTTTGGTACTTAGCTCCCTCAGCATGAATATCAACATTCAGTTTTGGGGGCAAAAATAGTTATTTTAGACATTTTTCCTTGAAATGGATTTTATTTGCATACTTACTAAAATTTTAATATCCAAAACTTATGTCATCAATAAGCAGTAACTTGGTATACCTTGGTACTTAGAAAAATAGTAGTGTTTACAAGTTACCAAGAATAGGTCAGAAAATTTACAAAGAATGTTAAAATAATTATTTTAAAGGAGACTTCAGGCCTTAGTTTTATTCTATGCTGAAATGCTAATGTTAAAATTTTTACTTCATAAAATCTAAAAATTGGTTGAGGTGCTCCTGAAGATCATAATTCCATTTTTACTATATTTCTTTAGGCTTTTCAAGGAAATAGAACGAAACAATAAGACAACCAAGTTATTTACTAGCTTGAAGAGGTGTTTTACATGTATATGTCAAGAAGCCTCAATCTATGTTCTTCTCTTTACCTAAGAAATTTGAGAACTTTGAAACCCCACAAAGATGCTTTTGAGTTAAAACAAAAGCACCATAAATCAATATAAAATTATTCAACATAATCTTTAAATTTAAAGGTATGTACTGTGATGAAAAATTTCCTTCTGAAACTCCAGGATGTATGAACATTATCAAAAGCTGCTTGAAACAGTTTTTCAGCTTTGGAAAGGAATTTCCAGAACAGTCAAGAGGATTCTCCAGCAGAAATTCATTTATAAGGCAAAGTTACAACTTTATAGTCTTCACCCAAATTATATACCATTCAAAAAAAAGAATTAAAGTAAAAACTATGTACTTGAAATACATACTGCTAAAGTTTACATAGTTAGGGAATTGTGGATTAGATCACTTCAAGTAAAAATTATTAAAGCAGCATTAACTAACCACAAGGGGGCGTAATACATACTCCTTAGATTCTGGCAGAAAGACTAGTTTTTAGTAGTAACATGCACTTTCACATGGTCTTCGTTTTTAGTCATTAAAATTTTTCTCTCAGATGGCTGCAGCTTTTCAAAACTCCAGTTTTTAATATCTAACTAAGAAGATTCCAGACTACACCTGCTCTCAAAATCCATAGTTTGTCCAAACCCTCTGGAAATATTGCTGTTATTTGCTAGCAGAGGAGTCAAGAGTAATTAATTCTAATATACATTAGAACACATAAAATACAGTCTAAAACAGTAACAAATTTTAGTTTACTGTGAATGGAAGACATGGAAAGTTTATTTTAAAAATTGCACGCACTATCAGATAGCAAAAATAAGAGGATGGGAGAAATTAGTTTTTCTGTATCTGTGCCACAAGACACCTCTGTTCCTCTATGACCACATCCTGTTTGTAGCTCACAATAACAAAAGAAACTCTTCCCCACAAGGTCATGGCCTGTGGGGCTGGCCTGCCTCATCAGCCATGTTAAGAATATAGTTAGCCATGGGTGCATCCAACACTACCCAAGATTCATTTGCTCCAGTCATCTGTAGGCAACAGATAGGGCAATTTCTGTGTCGATCACTCCATTTACCAATACATTTCTGGCAAAAGTTGTGAGCACAAGGCAGGATGGGTCAGCTTGTCCATCCATGCAGATACAACACTCCTCCTCATCGGTCAGCTGCTTCACCCTTCCCATCCAAAGGCTAGCCTGACAAGACATTACAGAGAATGAGTTTTCATCAGGTTCTTCAGAGATAGAGCTCTGAGCCAACACTCCTGCTGTGTGACTTGTCATGTCTTTATAAAGCTGAATGAACTGGTACAAATTCATGATCTGTGATGCTTCTACAATGCCACTGCTTTTGTTAATCTTGGTACAGACCACCCATACAACCACTTTCCAAAAGGCAGAGGAGTCAGAACCAGGTTGTACCTCAAAGAGAAGATGTCTGTCCTGGCCAGCAGCTACTTTAGCTGTTACATCATTGAGTTCAGCTACTCTCTCAAGAAATTCTTCATAAGTTAAGGAGCTACTTTCTCAAATCAATGTGACATGTTTTGCTACTTTTTCTGGTAACTTGTTAATAACCAGTTGAGTCTGATCTGAAATTTTCTGTCCCATGATGAAATGATGTCTTTTTGAATTCAGAAAGTGTTGCTTCACATAATTTCACAGGCCCAAGGCATCATGGTCCCTGCAGCAGCAGTGCTGCTCCACCAGGCTGCTCATGGACCTGAAACCTCTAAATTTATTAGCCAAAGTAATTCTTTTATACTTTTAAGTTGATCATTATGGCATTTTGTCACAGTAATGGAAAAATGACTAAAATAATTAGGAAACTAATATAGGTTATACTTTATAATAAAATGTGTTCATTTTACATATATACATGCACACTACAGTTAAATTTTAGAACATTTGCATCACATTCCTGGTTCTCATTCACTATCAATCGATTCTCCAGTAGTAAGCAGCTTCTTGACTGATTTTTTTCTTGACTTAGTCTCTCTTTGTTCCCATCTTTGTCTACCGTTTTGTTAGTCTGTCATTGTTGTTGTTGTTGTTGAGAGCTATTACAAACTATCAGAATGACATGACCAGTATTATTGAGAAAAGTAGGGAAGGAAATAAAATGAGCCTGCTTGTGCATGCTTGTAATTCCAGAACTCTGGAGGATGAGGCAAGAGGATTGCAAACTGAGCCAAACCTGGGGAACTTAGCATATTTTAGAGAGGCCCCATCTCAAAATTTTAAAAAGGTCTGGGGATGTAAATCAGTGCAAGTGTTCAATGCTCACAACTGAAAGAAACATGAAAGGGATAGCAAGAGTAAAATAATAGGGCAGGTATAAAAGTGAAACCAAACAGAGACTAAAATGAAAAAAGTGAGTCTTCCAAATGTAGCATCATGCCCCATAAAGGAAGCTTTCAGTGAGAATCAGGGACCTTTAGCAAGGTAACAAGAAAATCCCATGGGGAAGCAGCAAGTCTTTTAATAATCAGTGACAGAGCAAGTAGATATGTGCAAGGAAAAGAATGAATTAAATTGGACTCCTACTCCATATCATATATATATAAATTAAATGGATCAAAGACCATTGTAAGAACTAAAACCATACATTCTTAGAAGCAAACAGGCATAAATATTCCTGAATTTAGACTGCTTCTTAGATATGGCACCAAAAGCACAAGCAGCACAGGAAAAAAATATCTTTAACATTATGAAAATTAAAAATTTATATACTTCAAAGAATACTATTATGAAAGTGAAGACAACATATGGAATGGAGAAAATTTACAAATCATGTATATGACAAAGGACATATATACAGAATATACCAATACCTCATACAACTCAACAATAAAAAGTTGATCTGATTAAAAATGGGCAAATGAACTGAACAGATATTTTTCCAAAAAGGTTATACAAGCATCTAATAAATACATGGAAAAAATATTCCACAATACTAGCCAACAGGAAGTGCAAATCAAAATCACAATGGGACATAATTTCACAACTGCTAAGATACTATAATAAAAAAGATAGAGCAAGTTTTAGTGAGGATGTGGAGAAATTAGAATTTCCATGCAATGGAGAACAAAACAAAATGGAATAAAGCAAATCAGAACAGAACAATGCAAGAAACACAGAACTTCAAAATAAGACAACAAGAAATCAACAGTGGCTACCATAATGTCTCTTGTTTTCTTTCATATAGTTGTACATCCTTTCACACACAATAATATCAAATATAACAAAACAGTATAAAACCAATTAAAAGAATAAAAGCATTACTGGACTTCAAAACCAGATAATAGGAAATGAACAAATGTTTTTATAATATCTCATTTTCTCCAAAACAGTTGTCCATACTATCACACATAATAGAATCAAATAAAACACAACAGAATTAAACCAATCAAAACAAAAGAATAAAAACATAGGACTTCAAAACAAGATGATAGGAAATCAGCAATGACTACCATAATGTTTCATTTTCTATAAAATAGCTGTTCATATGCTCCAACATAATAAAATGAAACAAAATAAAACAATAAAAGCAATTAAACAAAAGAATGAAGGTACTAGAGGACTTCAAAACAAGATAATAGAAAATCAATCATAATTACCATAGTATATACCATGATGTTCAAAATAGCTACCCATACCATCAGACACAGTAAAATCTAACAAGACAAAACAAAACAAAACTTAATAAAATTATGAAAAATAATACAAGAGTTCAAGACAAGACAATAAGAAATTAACTGTGGTTGCCAATTCCCATCCTCAGTGTTTCTTCCCCTATCATTTTTATAATATCTACTGTGCTTTTTGGATCCCATCAACTCCTTCTGTTTTTTATGCTAGATTTCACTTGTATGAGTTCAAACTATTTCACCTATGACCATGATCTCCAGTTGTATCCATTTACTTACAAGAGCCTCAAGATTATCCTACTTTATAGCTTGGTAGCTTTCCATTGTATGAAAATACTATATTTTTATTATCCATTCTGCAGTTGATGGGCAAGTTATCCTTGGTTTTTTCTGGTCTCCTGTCATGTGGAAAAATTGTTTTCTCTCCTTTGATTTTCAGTCTATGAATTTCCTTTTGAGTTAAATATGTTTCTTGTATATAGTATATTGATGGATCTTCTTTCTTGATCCACTTTGCCTGTGTTTCTTCTTATTGCTAAATTGAGGTCTAATTGCTAATTGAGGCCTGTGTTTCTTGTTATTGCTTATTAATGGTTACAACCAGCATACATTGGTTTATCTCTGCCATGCTGCCCTCTTGCTGCTTATCCTCCACCTTTCCCTTTCATGTAATTGCCTTCATTCAAATGTTTGGTGATCCCCCTCTGCTGCTGTTCCTGGAACCATGGTCATCTTTATTTGTCTCAAGAATATCCTTTAAGCACTCTCTGTAGAGTTGGTTTGGTGATCACAAATTTCTCTAGTTGTTCTTTATAATGGAAGTATCTTATTTTTCCACCAATTTTGAAAGATAGTTTTGCAGGGAACATCAATCTGGGTTGGAAGTCATTTTATTTCAGGATTTGAAACACTTCACTCCAAATTCCTCTTGACTTGATGGTTTATGTTGACAAGTCTGCCATGATTCTGATTGTTTTTTCTTTATAGGTGATTTGTTTCTTTTCTCTAACAGCTATTCTGTTCTTGTGCTGAGTTTCTGGGATATTGATTATTGTATGTGGGGGTGTAGATTTACTTTGGGTTGGGCTAATTGGAGTTCTATATGCCTGACTTATCTGCATGCCAGATCTGCTTGCCATGTTTGGGAAGTCTTTTGCTATTACTTCTATAAATAACATTTTAATTTCATTTGTGTTGACCCATGCTTCTTCACTGATATCTATCCTTCTTAAATTGTGTTTTTTTTTTTTGCATCTTTTTGAAGTCATTGAATTGTCATTTCCTGGTTCCTTGTTGTTTTAAAGACATCTTTCCTTTCAAGAGCAGTAGCTTCAATACTGCCTTCAAGATTTGAAAGCCTATATTCAGTGTCTTTCAAGTGGTTTTGCCAGATTTATAATTTTCTGGATATCTCTTTGAATATGTTGCATGCATTGTAATTTCTTTTTATATTGTTAATTCAAGGTTTCCATCATTTTCCTATTCTCCTATTTTTTAAAATCTATGTCTTCTTTAGATATGCTGAGTAATTTGTTCATTATGTTTGTAATTTTTTCTTTTACCTGAAACAGTATTTCTGATTTGATTACTTTTATAGTCTCATGAAATTTTTCCTTTACTTTCACATGTTTCAGGTGTGTAACTTCTGTTTTCTTCCATGACTGTATCTCCCAGAGTTGTTCTGTGTGGGCTGGAGGTCTGAGATTGCCTTTGGCTCCTTCACCTTGACATTCTCCTGGATTCCTCCCAAGAAGCTGATTGTGGGGCCCCAGGTACTTCTTACATTGGTAGCCCCCCCTACAGTATAAGGTAACGGGACAGGCACCTGTGTTCCTCTGACCCTGGAATTACAGGGAGGTAGCAGGATTTTGGGTGGGTTTCTCCAGACCTAAGCAGCTACACTGGGACCTCTCCAATGGCCAGGGTTGCATGGAGGTGTGGCTGCCCCTCTCAACCTGCATGTCTACATGGGTGTGTGTTTGTCTGATTCTCCTGGTGGGTAATGACTGCCTAAAGGAAGCAAGAGCCTCCAGTAGTGGCCTACAGGTACATGGAACTTACTTGGATGTATGTATGTGCTCCTGTTTACTGCATGCAGAAAATAAGCCTTCTGGTGTTGGAAGCTGGCAGTGAGAGGTAGGTCTGCTGGTTCTCTCTATCCATGCTGGCTGCCCACAAGAAGCAGCCTTCTGGTGGCAGAAGTTAGCAGACAGAGGCAGGTCTGCTGGTTCTCTCTGCCTATGCTGGCTGCTTGCAGAACAATGAATGAAGTAATGATACATGCTCAACATGGATGAGCCTAGAAAACAGTATGCTAAATGAAGGAAGCCAGTCACAATAGACTATTATATGATTCCATCTATATGGAATGTCCAGAATATGTATTTTTTATTTAAAGAAAAACAAAAGCATGTAAAGGTTAGAGATAATACAGAATTCCAAAAAAAATATAAACAATAAGAAATCACTAGTTAATAAATTACATCTTGTCCTCTCAGAAATACTTGTTCATGTTGCAAAACTAAAGCATAAAAAGTAGATAGTCAAACAGTGAGAGTGTAAACAGCTATGCATGCATGAATCTCTACAAGTATTTCTATCCTTTCTGTATTAGAGGGAAAAACAAAACACAGCAAGACAAAACAAAACAAAGTCCTATAAAAACATGAAACCAAAAATCATATAAAACCGTGGTAAAAGGTCACCTACAATGATTACTGTGCTGATTCTTATTATCTTTTACAGAATTGTCTATATCATCAGGCATAATTGAATATAGCAGTATAATTGGATATAACAGTACAAAACAATATTAGTAAAAATAAAACATTGTAGACTGTGTAAAATTTCAGAGGCAGGTAATAATCAAACCATAGTGGATATTCTAGTGAATCTTGTCATCTTAAGTGCAGTTGCCTATACTCTCAGACTGGGTACTATCAATCATAACAGCTTTGAATAAAATCTATCAATGCAAAACAGTGATCTGAGAAATCAGATTCGATTACGATCAGTCATGGTTAAACAGTGTAGGTTTTACAAAGCTTTAGATTAAGTTAATAGGAAATTAAGGATGATTACCATACTATATCCTATTATTTTCGGGATTACTGTCTGTGGCCTCACATCTAGTACAGGTAGAATGACTGCAACAGAATATAATACATCTAATCAGAGTAGTGTGAGTAATGTGGGTTTTAAATCCTGGTTCACTGTTAACAATATAGTGTATGAAGGCCATCTATGTTAGAGATTCTGGTTATCCTTCTCTGCCTCATTCCTGCTATGCTATTTTTCTGCCTGTTTGTCTAGTTTTCTCCTTCATTCTACTGCCTGCCCCACTCATTGAGGCCTTTCTGCCACTAGTGCTAAAATCCTGGTATTTTTTCTCTCTCTCTAGAATGTCCTTCAGTATTCT
Source organism: Hydrochoerus hydrochaeris (assembly GCA_004027455.1). NCBI lineage: Eukaryota > Metazoa > Chordata > Mammalia > Rodentia > Hydrochaeridae > Hydrochoerus > Hydrochoerus hydrochaeris. The sequence goes on along the minus strand of PVLA01005412.1, from coordinate 31,674 downwards.
CTGTAGGGTTGGGTTGGTGATCACTAACTCCCCCAGTTCCTCTTTGTCATGGAAACGTCTTGTTTCTCCATTAATTTCTAGTGACAGTTTTGCAGGGTATTTCATTCTGAGCTGGAGGTTACTTTCTTTTAGGGTTTGGAAGACTTTGCTACAAGGTTTTCTTGATCTGATGGTCTGTGTCAAGAAGTCAGCCATGATTCTGATGGGCTTACCTTCATAGATAATCTGTTTCTTTTCTCTGATGGCTTTTAATATTCTGTTTTAAAATTGAATTTCTGGCATCTTGATTATTATATGTCTGGATGTAGGTATGTTTTGGTTGTAGGTGGCTGGAGTTCTGTATGCCTCACATAAACAAATATCATTTTCTTTTCCCATGCTTGGGAAGTTTTCCTTAATTATTTCTGTGAATAGCCTTTGTAATTCACATGTATGTATTCCTGCTTCTTCATTCACATTTCTTATTCTTAAATTGTAGATTTTCTTGTCATCTTCTAGCCTTTGTATTGTTACTTCCTGTTTCCTTGTTGTTTTTAAGAGATCTTTCCTTTCATGATTACACATTGCAAACTTGTCTTCAAGTTTTGATAGTCTATCCTTAGTTTCTTTTAAGGAATTTTGCCAGCTTTCAATGGAGTTTTTAATTTCCTGGTAGTCACTTTGAATCCGCTTCATATATTCTATATTTTTTTAATATTCTTTATTGAATGTTTCTCTCCTTTTTTTGTGTTCCTCCCTTCTTCCATCTGTATCATCCTGAGAGATGCTTCCTGAGAGCATTTCTTTTATTACTCTACTCATATCTTGCTTTACCTGATTTAATATTTTAGTTTTGATCTCATCTACAAGGTCCTGAAGATATCTCTTAATGTCCATTGAAGCCATGTCTGATGTTGAGTGTTTACCACCCTCAGTTTGCTTTGTTTTTCCCTCTCCTGGATCAGGCCTCTCAGGGTTCTGTGCTGGGGTCCTCCTCCTGCCTCTTCCTCCTGTCATGGCCCTGGCTTCCTCCACATGGGTTACAGTGCAGTTCCCAGTCCCCTTCCCTGTTGGCCACGTTTCCTACAAAGCACGCTGGCAAGGGAACTCTGCCCTCTCTTGCCTGCTCTTGTCACTGAGGCATAAGCAGTGGCTCTATTTGCCTGCCCTTCCCCCTCCAGGCCAGCCAAACTTCAGTTGCCTTCACCTGGTTAGTACTTGCTAGGCACAGGGAATCAATTTGGGATGGCTCCATGGGTCCTGGCCAGGGGTGTGGCCCAGTCCAAGCAAATACCAAAAATCTGCTCTTGGGAGGGAGGAATGGACTGAAGTCACTGTAGCTTCCAGTTCAGGCTCCTCCTGCTCGACTCCAACACGTTGCCCTTTTGGTTGCACCCTTCACATGGGTGGGGTCTCATTCCCAGCACTGACCATGGATTAATTAAGATCCCTTCACTGGCTCTGCTTTCTGTTGGGCTCACCAACCTCTGACTTCAGAGCTGTTGTGCTTTCTGTGAGTGCCACCGGGAATGAGTTTGGGCAGCTCTGCCAACCAATGCAGATTCAGGCCTTTGCAAACTTGGTGGGTTGCCGTGAATGAAAATGTTGTGTCCCGTAATTTTTAGCTGTTTCAGTTGTAGTCCCAAAGTATTTGACAAGCTTTTTTACATTTTAATTTCTTCCTGTGTCAAGAGGATCCATCTCCCTCTGTCTGGGTGTCTCTAGAGTGTTTTATTCTGGCTAATGAGTTGTTTCTCCCAGGAGGCTTTGTATTTTGTTGCTCCCTGATTGGCCATCTTGTCTTCTCTCCTAGAATATGTAAATTTATATGGGAAATATTTATATTCATAGTTTTCTAGGTTTTAGGAAGTTGGAGGAAAATGGGGGAGTGATAACCAAAGGTTACTATTTCTTTTGGGATAGCAAAATTGATTGTGCATTTATTAAGAACCACAGAATTGTATATGATAAATGGATAAACTGTATAACATGTGAATTATATTTCAATAAAGCTGTTAACTTTCTCCCATCTTGCCCCTTAAAAAAGGAAAAAGAAATTGGGAGTCTTTTTTCATTCTGCACAAAGACAACAACTATCATCCTAAAGTAATGATTAACAAAGCTTGTTTCATACTCAGCAGTGTCCTACTTTGCACAAGTTTATGTCATTACTCTAGTACTCTGTGATATCATGAAGAACCTCTAGAACTGAGTTTTTCTATCTATAAAATAAGGTTTATGAATTACTGATGATCTTTGGGCCTACCACTATATTCAACACAATCTCAGTTTCAGAATGTGTAAAATCCTCCTCATGTGGTGACAGAGTTCATCACAGCTTCAGTGATGATCTTAAATTAGCAAAGAACTGAAGCCCTAGACTAGTATAGCTTCTAGGATCCTAGGAACCAGAGGCAAAATAAAGAATAATTCTCAATTCTCCCATGGTTCCTGATATTTGAATTTCCCTTAGTTAAAGGAAGGTGTTTCAACCATTCCAATGAAAACAAAATAACTTAAAATATCCCTATTTTGAAAAAAGACAAAATTAAATGAGCAGTCTCCATGGAAAATACAGTATTCCTAGGAACCTTTGCAAAGTTAACACTGGTTAACCAAGGTCTCTTCTAGCTGGGAATTTTTAGAGCTATCTTCAAAGTTCTGTTATTATTATGGTTGAGGTCATCTGATGAAAAAATGGAATGCTAGAACTTAGGCATGGTTTCTTAGGAAATAAAAATATACTGAAATAACTCAAGGGGAATCATTTTATTTTCATCTATTCTCTTCTCATGTGGATATGTTTGAAAGTGATCCTTCTATCCCCACCTCACCTTCAGAATGCTGAACAGGTCTTGAATTTAGAGTTTATGAGCCAAGGCATACACATACATTGAAGTATCTGTCATGCCAGTGTAGACATATGGCCATCTTTCTGGATTTTGTACCAGCAGAGCCTTAGAAACAAGATGGAGGTAAAAGAAGTAGAAGTAATTGAATAAACCTAATTCCATCAATTCATGTAAAACATGAAAGACAGATCCTCACTGAGGTCACTCAGAAGGAAAGGAAAAGAAAACAGGAGAATGAAGACAAAATACCCTATCAAATCAGGAGTGCTGGTCATGTAGTCAGCTACTGGAGAAGAGGGTAGAAGAATGAAGTAAGTCAGAACTTTCTCTGGAAGCAGGAGAGTTTTCATAAGGGTTCAGTACAGGAAGCATGAAGATATATAGAGATCCTCCAACTTAGGGATATGACATTTGAGAAAACATATTCCCACTCTTAGCTTCTCTAGAATATCAATATTGGGAAAAAACAAAGAAGGAACCATTCAAAAGTTGGAGTCCAAGAAGAAGGAAGATAAGAGCCATTGGCTTCTGCATGCTAGATGTGTCCACAGGTTTCTGCCAGTTAATAGTGGGCTGGACCTCTCCTAGACTCAGCTTGTAAGTGAGACTACAGTTTACAGTGGTGAAAATTCTACATCTAAGGAAGTCTGTGGGGATGGGAGTAAGTGCCTATCCTATTTATGCTCAGAGTCTACATTTCAGGATGATGTAGTAGCTATCTTACTCTCAGCTTTTAATGTGCTGAGGATGAGACAAGTTTCAATGTGACAATTCTGCATCATCTGCTCCTCACTACCACATGGGTGCTTATGCCCAAACTTGGTGAATGTTTTGGAACACAATGTGATACAGGTTGGCAATCTTCTCAGTTATCTTTTCTAAGAAGACAGCATGACATATGCACAGGCTTCTGTCTCCACTTTCCTTTTGCTTGTGCTGTGGGGATGCTTATTTCTGTTCTAGCTCCTGACAGAGGTAAATAGTTATCTTTGTTCTCACATTCCTGTCTTTGATGGAATTTAAAAGTCAGATTTTCATTCAGAGCCACAGATCTAGACCAAATCATCTTGAAGTGTTTTCAGAAAATTGGTAAAGAGCTAGTGGAACTGTGAGAACCTGCTGTGCTGCAGCCCTTGCTGGTCAACTTGGATTGAGGCTGACAGGAGCAGCAGTTCACTGCTCATGGGGAAAGCTTTTGCTATATAGGTTCAAGACCTGTTGCCTTTGCAGCCAGGATTAAACCTGTTTGCAGTCACTGCAGTTTGGAGACAGGGAATTCTTCACATGGCATGCCACATCAGGCCACAGAGAGCACTCTGTGGGATGGTGATTTCATAAGATGGTTGCTTTTCTTTTCTTAGGTGGTTCTGTTCTCTATCTTTTCCCACTCACTCTTCTGTTTCCAGTTGACTCTCTTTGGCTTGAACACTTTGATCTAGAATCTGGCTGAATGTAAACACTCTTCAATTTCCCATTCTTGTTATACTTAAATGGGTTCATATGCACTCAAAAATGTACCTCCTCATACCCTGGTGCTTCTCCTGGCAAATTCTTCACTGATAAGTTCACTTGAATGGAAATGGCCTATCTTTGCTGAAGCACAAAAACTGCAGCTGCTTTTAGTTAGGTTGGGCTGATTGTGACTATAAGGTACCAACAGATCATGGAATATCAATGTCCAGGGTGTGATCTCTGGGATGGCTCCACCACCAACCTTGTAGTTTCTAGTGTTCCCTGTTCAGCAGCTGGTACTTATAAAACACCAGGTGGATGATACATTTGAAACATTTTATGTTCAGATCTTCAAAATCTCCCAGTTTGTGGTTTTCTAGCATCCAGATTACTTAAGACTGACTGTGGTTGAGCTAAGTTAGGATCATTTTATTCAAGTTGTTTTATGGCTGGGGACAAAAAGGCACACAATAAATTCTTCAAAGAAACATGTGGGGATCGTTCAAGGCCAAAGTCCCACTAGTTTGATGATGGGTAGAATAAGCACATCACAAAAGTAGCTGCTGGAGTTGTCCTAGTTCCAGTGCTCTGACTGCTTGTGCCATGGTAGCATGGCTGGAGTTTTTGCATGCTGAGTAAGTCTGGCAGTGAGGTGAGTTACTGGCTGTGCTGACTTTTTCAGAAGATTGGAAAGCTGTGCTCTCATTCCCAGAAAGACTTTAAAAAGTACTGATGCCTCGTGACATCATTTTTGGCTTGCATCTCAGCATTAATACTTGTTGAAAGTCTAATAGTTCTAAGATGTGGCTGCCAAAGTGTGAAAAAATAATCTAGTTCTTTAATGGAGTAATGTTTTTCTCTTTCAACCTGTATCTCTGGCTAGGTTCCTATTTCTGTTGTTCATACTTCATGATGCACATATAAGTAGATAGTGATCAAATATTGATATTCTTCTTTCTTATCATAGAAAGTGTATGACTAGCCATTTCAATCTTTGTCTCTTTTTTGTGTGTAGATGTGAGTGAAAGTGAGGTATACTCAGAGCCAATGTGGTTAAGAAGAATAAATGACTTCTTTTCCCTCTTGTGGTGACCACTGAAACTATGTATGGAAAACAGCTTTTATGAATGCAAAATAGATATTGTGAGATGGGAGGAAATTGTTTAAAAGGCAAAAGGAACTAAGGTGGGAGAAAAGGGAACTGGAGGAAGGGGAAAGGAAAAAAATACAGGACAGTTATACTAATAGTTTCTCTTAGTTCACTAAGAAGAGAGGTTTGTGCCAACACCATTTGGAGAATTTTATAATCCCATATCTTGTGTGCTGATTAACTAATTTAAAGATAATACTTAATGTGCTAATTATTGTTATTTTCCTTTTATTTTGTTATGAACTTTTGTTTTACTTTTTCCATAAAATAAAAAAAAATGAAAGTAGATCATAAGGTGAGAGTAACCTGAGTCCTTAAATCATGAAATGGAAATTCTCCCACACAATACTGCCTTGGACTGTTGTAGATGTTGCTGCTCCTTATCCTTTATCCACTCTCCCTTTCATTCTTACAAATGTAACTTCTATAACCATGATGCTGAACCTTGTAGAGTTTTCAGTATTACAGTCACCTGGGCATGTGCAGTATAGGTTTACTGCCACTGTTCTATATACTTGGGGATGGCGCTGTGTCAAGACAAAAACTTATATAGCATGGTCTCTGTATTGATTAGGGATTATGGAGGAATTTATTAGGTTTAAAAGACCACATATGGGAGAACACATTGTCCCCATTGGCATGCTAGAGTTCCAACATGCCTAGTAGTTGCTCCATCCAAGAAGCTGGAAGCTGAAGAACAAGAAAGATCAAAGACACAGCATCAATTCAAGACTAATGGCCTAAAACCTCCCCAGAAAGTCATTGGTATGAGTCTATGTTACAAGATTAAAGGAAATGAAATTTGATATCCACAGATGATGGCAGTAAATGATACACACGCTTAAAATAAATGGATCATTTCAGAAGCAACCAGGATTCCTTCATTTCTACAATTCCATTCAGTCTGCAGGCATACTGGAAAGGTGGCATCCACAATAAGGATGGGCAGTCTCCCATCAGTTTTCTGACAAACATGCCAATCATTTTTGTACTTCCCCCAGATGCAACCAGAAATGTGCTTTATTAATTTGCTAGGTATTTCTTAATCCAGTCAAATTGACAAGATTAATGGCCATGTTTTATTGACAAGAGTGCTAAAAGCAGACATGCAGATGAAAATAGAACTTCTGGGAAGAATTTTAAAGGGTTTTCTGTGGCTTTGTTTATTTTATCTTTTCTTTTTTTGGTTTTTTTATTTAAAGAGAAAAAAACAGAAAAAGGATAGAAATATTACAGAATTTCAAGAAAAGAAGATAAACAGTAAGAAATCACTAGTTGATAAATTACATAATTTTTTTTAGAAATAATTTTTCAAGTTACAAAATAAAAGCACACAAAATGGACACTCAAGCAGTGAGAGTGCAAACAGATCTGTTCAACAATCCAACAAGAACCTAGAAATATGGTTATGAATCCTACACACCTAAACATACATGCAGATATAACTTTTATAGCACTTCCTAATTCCTCTTTTTTACAATAGCAATTATACATTTTTAAAATTTTATTTGAAGAGAAGAAAAAAGCAAAACAGAAAAAAGGGTAGCAACAATACAGAATTTGAAAAGAAAGAAAGAAAAAGAAAGAAAAAAAGGAAAATGAGAAAAAACCCCACCAAGAAATCATTATTTTATAAATTACATATTGTCATTTTGGATGTAGTTGTTCAAGTTACAAAGTTAAAGGGTACATTGTAGACATTCAAACAGACTACAAACAGTTCTGCTCAAAGATCCAACAAAGATTCAGCAATATGGTCATCTATTTTACACACTCAAACATACATGCAGTTATAACACTTAGAGTACTTTCTTTTCCTCTCTTTTTTACAATAGCAATTACACATTTTGTTTTTATTACACTTATAGTTCTTATTTACTTTTTACACTAGAAACACAATATGATATTTATAAATATGATTCTTATTTGTTTTACTAATGAGAATAGTCTCAAGTTGTCTCTGTTTACCTATGAAGGCTTCAAGATCATCCTTTTTTATAGCTGAGTAATATTTAATTGTATAAAAATGCCACATTTTTTGATCCATTCTGTAGTAGCTGGGCATGTTGGTTATTTCCAGGATTTAGCTATCACAAATTGTGCTGCTATGAACATGGGTGCACATATATCAATGTGATATGAACTTTTAAGTTCTGGGAAAATACCCAGGAGGGGAATAGCTGGGTTGAATGGAGCTTCCAATCCTAGTCTTCTGAGAATTCTCCATATGGATTTCCATAATGGTTGCACCAGTCTACACTCCCACCTACAGTGGAGCAGTGTTCCTTTTTCCCCACAGGCTTGCCAACAATTGTTATTAGTTGATTTCTTCATGGTAGCTATTCTTTCTGGAGTGAGGTGGAATCTCAATGTTGTTTTAATTTGCATTTCTCGTATGACCAGTGATAGTGAACATTTCTTCAAGTATTTATTTGCCGTTTGTATATCTTTCTCTGAGAAATGTGTGTTCATCTCAGATGCCCACTTTTGGAGAGGGTCTTTGAATGTGGGGAGCTTGATATTTTTCAATTCTTTATATGTTCTGGGCACAAGTCCTTTGTCTGAGAGGTTGCTGGCTAAAATTCTTTCCCATTCTGTTGGTTTTCTTTTCACTCTGTTGGTGATTTCCTTTGAAGTGCAGAAACTTTACAATAATATGAGATCCAATTTCTTGATTCTTTGAAGTGTTTCCCGTGCAGTTTGCATTTTGTTAATGAATTCCCTGCCTACCCCTATATCTCCAAGACTTCTACCTACCTTGTAGATTTAGTGTTTCTGTTTTAATATTTAGGTCTTTGATCCATTTAGACTTTAGTTTTGTGCACGGTGATAAGCTTGGATCTAGTTTCAGTCTTTGGCATGTAGAGAGCCAATTTTTCCAACACCATTTATTAAAGAGACTATCCTTCTTCCAGTGGATGTATTTAGCCCCTTTGTCAAATATTAGGTGGCTGAGTGTCTTTGTAGTTGTGCTTGCATCTTCTAATCTGTTCCATTGATCCTCAGGTCTATTTCTTTGCCAGTACCAAGCTGATTTGATCACTGTGGCTTTACAGTACTGTTTCAAGTCAAGAATTGAGATTCCTCCTGCCTTGCTTTTGTTTCCTAGAATTGCCTTTGCTATTCTAGGTTTCTTCTCTTTCCAAATGAATTTTGTCAGTGTTTTCTCTAGATCTGTGAATTATGTCAATGGTATTGATTGGGATTGGATTAAATCTGTATAACAGTTTTGGGAGTATGGCCATTTTCACAATGTTGGTTCCTCCTAACCAAGAGCAAGGAATATCCTTCCATTTTCTAATATCCTCTTCAATCTCCTTTATCAGTATAGTATAATTTTCAGCATATAGGTCTTTTACATTTTTAGTTAAGTTGATTCCTAAGTATTTCATTATTTTACATGTTATTGTAAATGGTGATATTTCCATAATTTCTCTCTCTGCGATTTTTTTGTTTGTGTACAGGCATGCTAATGATTTTGAGCAATGACTTTGTATTCAGCTACACTGCTGAACTTGCTTATTACCTCCAGTATTCTTTTATTGGAGATTTTTGGGTCTTCTATATAGAGTATCATGTCATGTGCATATAGTGATAATTTAACTTGTTCCTTTCCTATCTTTACTCCTTTAATTTCTCTCACTTGTCTGATTGCCCTGGCTAGTGTTTCCAGGACTATGTTGAAAAGAAGTGGTGAGAGTGAACATCCTTGATTTGTTCCTGATTTTAAAGTGAAAACTTTCAGTGTTTGTCCATTTAGTATAGTATCGGCTGTTGGTTTGTCATAAATGGCCTTTATAAAGTTGAGGTAGACACTGTGTATTCTGAGTTTCTGAAGGGTTTTTAATTTCAATAGCTGATATTGGGTTGTTCAAAATTGCTATATCTTCTTGGTTGAGCTTTGGTAGTTCCTTTATTTCTAGAAATCTATCCATTTCTTCTGTGTTTTCCACTGTATATGAGTAGAGATTTTCAAAGTAGGTATTCATGATCTTTTGAATTTCCATGTGATCTGTAGTAATTTCTCTCTTTTAAGTTCTTACTGCATGAATTTGGGCTTTTACTTTCTTTCTCTTGATAAGGTTATCTAGGGATTTATCAGTTTTGTTTATTCTCTCAAAAACCTGCTTTTTGATTCATTAATTATTTGTATTGTTTTATAGTTTCAATTGCATTGATTTATGCTCTAATCTTCACAATTTCCTTTTTTCTATGAGCTTTGAGTTTAGCTTGCTCTTGTCTTGCTAGAAGCTTGAGATGTGTCATTAGGTTGTTTAATTGTTCTCATTCTGTTTTATTGATATGACAATTTATTGCTATATATTTCCCTCTTAAGACTGCTTTCATTGCATTCCACAGATTATAGTATGTTGTTTCTATGTTTTCACTGAATTGTAGATATTACTTTATTTCTTCTTTAATTTCATCTGTCGCCCACTGGTTGTTCAAAAGGCTGTTATTTAATTTCCATGTACTTATGCAGGTTTTACAATTTCTTTTGCCATTAATTTCCAGTTTATTTTATTTTTTTATTTAAAGGTATAAAACAGAAAAAAGAGACAAATATTACAGAATTTCAAAAAAACCCATAAACAGTAAGAAATCACTGGTCACTAAATTACATATAGCTCTTTTAGAAATACTTGTTCCAGTTATAAAATTAAAGCACACAAAATAGACACTCAAGCAATGAGACTGCAAACCGATCTGGTCAACAATCAAACAAGAACTAAGAAATATGGGTAACAATCCTACACACATAAATACACATGCAGTTATATCTTTTATAGCACTTCCTATTTTCTATTTTTTACAATAGCAATTATACATTTTTTTATTTAAAGAGAAAACAACAGGAAAAAGGTAGAAATATTACAGAATTTCAAGAAAAGAAGATAAACAGTGAGAAAGCACTAGTTGATACATTACATATTGTTCTTTTAGAAATAGTTATTCAAGTTACAGAATGAAAACACACAAAGTGGACACTAAAGCACTGAGAGTGCAAACAGATCTGTTCAACAATCCAACAAGAACCTAGAAATATGATCATCAATCCCACACATCTAAACTTGTATGCAGCTATAACTTTTATAGCACTTCCTATTTCCTCTTTTTTTACAATAGCAATTATACATTTTTAAATTTTTATTTAAAGAAAAGAAAAACAGAAAAAAGGGTAGCAACAATACAGAATTCTAAAATAAAGAAAGAAAAAGGAGAATGAGAAAAAGCCCCACTAAGAAATCAGTAATTTATAAATTATGTACTGTCATCCTGTCATGTTCTTATTTACTTTTTACACTAGGTACACAATATGATATTTATAAACATGATTATTTATTTCACTAATGAGGATAGTCTCAAATTGTCTCCATTTGCTTATGAAGGCCTCAAGATCATCCTTTTTTATAGCTGAGAATTCTCCTAGTCTTCTGAGAATTCTCCATATGAATTTCCATGTACTGACTAGAATTTGCCATGTTATGTTCCAGTTGTTTCTTTCTGCTTTTCCTCTTATTTAATTGCTTATCCTACCCACCGCTTTCTTTCTGTTGTTGTTTTGGGGATTGTGGTCATTTTTATCTCTGTCTAGAATGTCTTTCACTACTCTTTCTAGGGTTGGTTTGGTGGACATGAATTGTTTCAGTTATTCTTTGTCATGGAAGTATCTTGTTTTTCCATTAAATTTGAATGAAAATTTCCTGGGTGCATCAGTCTGGGTTGAAGGTTGTTTTCTTTCACGGCTTGAAATACCTCACTCCAAGCTCTTCTTGACTTGAGGGTTTGTGCTGAAAAGTATGCTGTGATTCTAATGGGCTTTCCTTGATAGGTGAGTTGTTTCTTTTCTCTGGCAGCTTTTAATATTCTGTTTTTATCCTGTATGTCTGAGATCTTAATTATTATGTGTCTGTGTGTGGATTTATGTTGATTGCGACTGTTTGGTGTTTTATATGCCTCACTTAGTTGCATATCAGATTCTTTCTCCATGTTTGGGAAATTTTCTGCTATTATTTCTGTAAATACTTTATGTATGTCATTTGCCTGGACTCCTTTTGCTTTGCTAATGCCCATTATTTTTATATTGTTGCTCTTGGCATCATCATGAAGCTTCTGGAGTGTCATTTCATGCTGGTTTGTTATTTTTAAAAGTTCTATCCTTTCCTGATCACTAACTGTGATCCTGTCCTCGAGGTCCGAAGTCCTATCCTCAGCTTCCTTTAGGGGCTTTTGCATGCTTTCAATAGAATTTTTTTTCTTGGATGTCTCTTTGAGTTTGTTTCATGAATTCTGCTTGTTTTCTTTATTGTTCATTCAAGGTTTCAATCAGTTTCCCATGTTCATGTACTTTTTTCTCTAGTTCTTTAGCTGCATTCAACAACTCCCTTATTAAAGTTGTTATTTCTATCTTTACATGGGAGACTACTTATAATTTGATTTCCTCTATAGTCTGATGCAGTTGATTTTTTATTTCACTGGCTATCTTTTCAGAGATTCCCATTGTGTTACTTTTGTGGTCCTCTATTTCAATGTCTCCTATACTTGCTTCTGGTGAACTATATGTTTGAGACTGCATTTTGCTTTTTGTTTTGTCATTTTCACTCTGCCTGGTGTTTTCTATGTGCAGGAGGGGATCATACACACTCTTTTCAGACACACCAAAGTCTTACAGTTAGTTGTAGGGGGTTTACTACTGGCCTTATTTATCCCCTGTACACCTCTATTTTAGGGGTATACTCACCACACTGATAGAGTCAATCCTGTGTAGTCCAAAGTTTGCCAACTGGGAGCAAAATTCCAAATTTTCTCACACTAACTGAATCCTGCTGAAATCTTCTGATGTTTCAAGTGGGAGGGTGGGCCCAGCTTAAGCAGTCCAGGCCATTTTTCAGTCTTGGGTGAGCCTCCTCGATGTTCCCAGTGGCAGGGTGGGCCCACGGTGGAGGTTCTGGGCAGCCTATGCCTGATGTAGGCTTCCGCTTAGTTCCTGGTGGCAGGGCGGGCCCTCGATGGAGGTTCAGGGCAGCTTACCCCTGATGCTGTCTTCCACTGAGTTCCCGGTGGCAGGGCGGGCCCTCAGTGGAGGTTCTGGGCAGCTTACCACTGATGCAGGCTTCCACTAAGTTCCTGCTGGCAGGGTGGGCCTACGGTGGAGGTTCTGGGAAGCTTACCCCTGATGCAGGCTTCCGCTAAGTTCCCGCTGGCAGGGCGGCCCACGGTGGTGGTTCCAGGCAGCTTACCCCTGATGCAGGCTTCCACTAAGTTCCCAGTGGTAGAGCGTGCCCACAGTGGAGGTTCTGGGAAGCTTACCCCTGATGCAGGCTTCCGCTAATTTCCAATTTCAGTGCACTATGGTCAGATATTATGCATGATATGGTTTCATTACCCTTGTATTTACTTAAGAATGTTTTATGGAATAATACATGGTGTATTTTGGAGAACGTCCAATGTGCAGTTAAGACAAATGTGTATTCTGATGTGGTTGAGTGGAAAACTCTGTAAACATCTACTAAGTGCATCTGCTCACAGGTATGAATCAGTTCTGTTATTTCTTTGCTGACTTTTTGCCTAGTTGATCTATCTCTTTGTGACAATGGGCTTTTAAGATCTCCTGTTATAACTGTGTTCTTTTGTATTTTGTTTTTCATGTCCATTAGTATCTTATATAGTTGGGTGCTCCTGTAATTGGTGCATATATATTTATATTTTTTAGTTTTTCCTCTTGAATTTTTCCACTAACAAGTATGTAGTGACGTTCTCTATCTCTTTTAATCATTTTAGTTTTGAAGTTCATGTTCACTGCAAATATCATAGCTACCCCTGCTTTTTTCTGGGTTCCTGTTGCATGGAATACTGTTTTCCATCCTTTGATTTTTAATCTATGAGCTTCCTTTTGGGTCAGATATGTTTCTTGTATACAGCACATTGTGGGATCCTGTTTCTTGATCCATTCTGTCAATCTATTTCTTTTTATAGATCAATTGAGGCCATTTATATTTATGGATATCACTGATATGTACTATTATGGCTTTATCATGCTATGTTCCAGTTGTTTCTTTCTGCTTTTCCCCTTATTTAATTGCTTGTCCTACCTTGTGGTTTCTTTCTGTTGTTTTTGGTGATTGTGGTCATTTTTATCTCTTTCTGGTATGTCTTTCAGTTCTCTTTCTAGGGTTGGTTTGGTGGACATGAATTTCTTCAGTTGTTCTTTGTCATGGAAGTATCTTTTTTCTCCCTTAAACTTGAATGAAAGGTTTGCTGGGTACATCAGTCTGGGTTGAATGTTGTTTTCTTTCTGGGCTTGATATACCTCACTGCAAGCTCTTCTTGACATGAGAGTTTGTGCTGAAAAGTCTGCCGTGAATCTAATGGGCTTTCCTTGATGGGTGAATTGTGTCTTTTCTCTGATAGCTTTTAGTATTCTGTTTTTATGCTGTATATCTGAGATCTTAATTATGATGTGTCTGGATGTAGATTTATGTTCATTGTGACTGTTTGGTTTGCTATATGCTTCATTTATCTGCATATCAGATTCTTTCCACATGTTTGGGAGATTTTCTGCGATTATTTCTGTAAATACTATACATATGTCATTTACCTGGACTCCTGTATCTTTGCTAATGCCCATTATTCTTATATTGTTGCTCTTGCCATAATCATGAATCTTCTGGATTGTCATTTCATGCTACTTTGTTATTTTTAAAAGTTCTGTCCTTTCCTGATCACTAATTGCGATCCTGTCCTCATGGTCCAAAATCCTATCCTCAGCTTCCTTTAGGTAGTTTTACACGCTTTCAATAAAATTTTTTGTTTCTTGGATGTCTCTTTGAGTTTGTCTCATGAATTCTGATTGTTTTCTATATTGTTCATTCAAAGTTTCAATCAGTTTCCCATGCTCATGTACTTTTTTTCTCTACATCTTCTTTAGCTGCATTCATCAACTCCTTTACTAAAGTTGTTATTTCTATTTTTATATGGGAGGGTACTTCTAATTTGATTTCCTCTATAGCCTGATGGAGTTGTTTTTTATTTCACTCTATCTTTTCAGAGATTCCTGGTGTGGTACTTTTGGGGTACTCTATTTCAATGTTTCCTGTAATGGCTTCTGGTGAACTCTATGTTTGAGACTGCATTTTTCTTTTTTGTTTCATCATTTTTACTCGGCCTGATGTTTTTTCTATGTGTAGGAGGGGATCACACACACTTTTTTCAGACTCACCAAGGTCTTACAGTTAGTTGGAGGGGGTTTTACTACTTACCCCATTTATCCATTGTACACCACTATTTTAGAGACATACTCACCATACTGATACAGTTAATCTGCTCTAGTCCAAGGTTTTCAATTGGGAGCAAAATTACAAATTTTTTCACACTAACTGGAGCCTGCTGAGGTCTTCTGATATTCCAAGTTGGAGCTTGAGCCCAGCAGAAGCAGTCCAGGGCAGTTTTTAGTCTGGGGCATACTTCCGAGATGTTCCAGGTGTCAGGGTGTACCCACAGGGGAGGTTCCAGGCAGCTTAAGCCTGATGCAGGCTTCTGCTATGTGCTGGTTTCAGCGAGGGCCAAAGGGGCAGTTTCCAGGCAGCTTAAGCCTGATGCAGGCTTCTGCTCTGTTCCCAGTGGCACAGTGGGCCCACAGGGGAGGTTCCAGGATGTTTATCCCTGACACAAGCTTCTGTTACGTTCCTGGTGGCAGGGCAGGCCCACTGGGGAGGTTCCAGGCAGTTTACCCCTGACACAGGCTTCTGCTATGTTCCTGGTGGTAGGGCGGGCCCACAGGGGAGGTTCCAGGCAGCCTATGCTTGACATGGGCTTCTTCGATGTTCCCGGGGGCAGGGTGGGTCCTCCTATATTTTTTTATTTAAAGAAAGAAATTGAAACAGAAAGAGGGTAGAAATAATACAAAATTTCAAAAACCAAACCAAACAACAAAAGCCCAAAATACTAACCAGTAAAAAATCACTAGTTGATAATTACATATTCTCCTCTTAGAAGTAGTTGTTCAAGTTAGAAAAGTAAAGCATGCAAAGTGGACATTTAAACAGTGAGTCTTCATCTATTTCTGTTCATCTATCCAACAAAAACTTAGTAATATGGATATTAATCCTACACACTTAAACATACATGCAGTTATAGCCTTTAGAATACTTTCTTTTCCTCTCTTTTTTCTTTACTATAAGTATAATCAATTCTCATAAACTGTTTAAAAGTTCTACACATGTATAAGTCTCTACATGTATATCTAGCCTTTCTGTATTAGAGGGAGAAACAAATCTAAACAAGTCAATAATACAAATTCCTGGAGAAACACAAAATGAAAAGGACATATAAAACCACAATACTAGGTGAGCTACGGTAGTTACTATGATGTCTCTTGTTATTTTCAATAAAATTGTCTATATCATCAAACATAGTATAAACAACTTTGCTTTACACTATTAATAAAAACTAAACATTGGAGACATTATAGGACTTCAAATGCAGTTAATAATCAAACCAGGATGGGTATCCTATTGATTCTTGTCATCTTCAGAGTAGTTGCCTTTACTCTCAGACTTGATACTCTGAAGCATACAAGATTCAAATAAAATCAGTCAAGATAAAACAGCGGTCTAACCAATCATCTCTGTCTAATCTCTGCCATGCTATTTTTCTGCCATTGTTGTTTGTTTACTTTTCTCTTTCATTCCACTGTCTGCCCCTTTCTTTGATTCCTTTCTGCCATTGTTCCTGGAATTCTGGTGATTTTCTTCTCTCTCTCCAGAATGTCCTTTAATATTCTTTGCAGGGTTGGGTTGGTGGTCACAAACTCCCCCAGTTCCTCTTTATCATGGAAATATCTTGTCTCCCCATTAATTTTGAGAGACAGTCTTGCAGGGTACATCAATTTGGGTAGGAGGTTACTTTTTTTCAGGGCTTAGAATATTTCACTCCAAGCTCTTCTTGATTTGATGATTTGCATTGAGAAGTCCACTGTGATTTTGTGAATTTTCCTTTATAGGCAATCTGTTTCTTTTCTCTGACCATTTTTAATATTCTGTTCTTGTGATGGATTTCTGGGATCCTGATTATTATATGTCTGGGTGTAGATATGTTTTGATTGTAGCTGGCTGGAGTTCTGTATGCCTCATTTGTCTGAACTTCACTTCTGTTACCTATGTTTGGGAAGTTTTCCTTAATCATTTCTGTGAATAGACTTTTTATTTCATTTGTATTTGTCACTGCATTTTCACATTTTTTATTCTTAGGTTACACATCCTCTTGTTGTCTTCTAGACTTTGTATCATTGCTTCCTGGTTCCTTGTTATTTTTAAGAGATCCTTCATTTCATGATCATACTTTGCAAATCTATCTTCAAGTTTTGAAAGTTTGTCTTTAGTTTCTGTTAAAAGGTTTTGCCAGCTTTCAATAGTGTTTTTAATTTCCTGATATTCTCTTTGGATCTGTTTCATGTATTCTAGATTTTGTTTATATTCCTCATCAAAGGCTTCTCTCCTTTCTCTGGGTTCCTCCATTCTTTCTTTTGTGTATACTTGAGGATTACCCAGGATTTCTTTTATTATTCTTCTTATATCTTGCTTTACCTGAGTTAGAATTTCAGATTTAAATTCGTTCATGATGTCACGGAAGTATTTCTTTATTTCTGATGAGGCTGTATCTGATATTACATGTTTGCTTCCCTCAACCTCCTCTGCATTTACTTCTACTGGACTCACCTTCCCTGGTTCTGTGGTTTGAGGCCTTTTGCTGTTTCCCTGTCTTGTCATGTTTCAAGCCCCATTCAGACAGGTGTGAGGAGGAGGTCTCTGGGCCCCTTGCACTGCCCACAGTTTTCTTTTTTTCTTTTTTTTATTTAAAGAGAAAAAAACAGGAAAAAGGTAGAAATATTACAGAATTTCAAGAAAAGAAAATAAATAGTAAGAAATCACTAGTTGATACATTACATATTGTTCTTTTAGTAGTAGTTATTCAAGTTACAGGATTAAAGCACACAAAGTGGACACTAAAGCAGTGAGACTGCAAACAGATCTTTTCAACAATCCAACAAGAACTTAGAAATATGGTCATCCATTCTACACATCTAAACATACATGCAGCTATATATTTTATAGCACTTCCTATTTCCTCTTTTTTTACAATAGTAATTATACATTTTTAAAATTTTATTTAAAGAGAAGAGAAAAAAACAAAACAGAAAAAAGGGTAGCAACAATATAGAATTCTAAAATAAAGAAAGAAAAAGGAGAATGAGATAAAGCCCCACTAAGAAATCAGTAATTCATAAACTATGTACTGCATTCCTGGATGTAGTTGGTCAAGTTACAAAGTTAAAGGGTACATAGTAAATATTCAAACAGTCAGACTACAAACAGTTTTTCTCAAATATCCAACAAAGATTCAGCAATATGGTCATCTATTTTACATACTCAAACTTACATGCAGTAATATGCCTTAGAGCACTTTCTTTTCCTCTCTTTTTTACAATAGCAATTACACATTTTGTTTTTATTACACTTATAGTTCTTATTTACTTTTTACACAAGAAACACAATATAATATTTATAAATATGATTCTTATTTATTTCACTAATGAGGATAGTCTCAATTTGTCTCCATTTGCCTATGAAGTCCTCAAGATCATCATTTTTTATAGCTGAGTAATATTCCATTGTATAAAAATGGCAAATCTTTTTCATGTACTCTGCAGTTGATGGGCATCTTGGTTGTTTCCAGGATATAGCTATCACAAATTGTGCAGCTATGATCATGGGTGCTCATATATCACTGTAATATGAACTTTTCAGTTTTTTGGGGAATATACCCAGGAGGGGGATAGCTGGATTGAATGTGGCTTCCAATCCTAGTCTTCTGAGAATTCTCCATATGAATTTCCATAATGTTTGCACCATTCTACATTCCCACCAACAGTGGAGCAGTGTTCCTTTTTCCCCCCAGGCTTGCCAACAATTGTTATTAGTTGATTTCTTCATGGTAGCTATTCTTTCTGGAGTAAGGTGGAATCTCAATATTGTTTTACTTTGCATTTCTCGAATGACCAGTGATGGTGAACATTTCTTCATGTCTTTATTTGCCATTTATATATCTTTCTCTGAGAACTGTGTGTTCATCTCAGATGCCCATTTTTGGAGAGGGTCTTTGAATTTGGAGGGCTTGATGTTATTCAATTCTTTATATATTCTGGACACAAGTCCTTTGTCTGAGGGGTTGCTGGTTAAATCTTTTCCCACTCTGTTAGTTTTCTTTTCACTCTGTTGTTGATTTCCTTTGAAGTGCAGAAACTTTTCAATAATATGAGATCCCATTTGTTGATTCTTTGTAGTGTTTCCCGTGCAGTTTGTGCTTGGTTTATGAATTCTCTGCCTACCCCTATGTCTCCAAGACTTCTACCTACCTTGTCTTCCAGTAGATTTAGTATTTCTGTTTTAATATTTAGATCTCTGATCCATTTAGACTTTAGTTTTGTGCACAGTGATAGGCTTGGATCTAGTTTCAGTCTTTGGCATGTAGAGAGCCAATTTTTCCAACACCATTTATTAAAGAGACTGTTCTTCTTCCTCTGGACATATTTAGCCCCTTTGTCAAATATTAGGTGTCTGAGTGTCTTTGTAGTTGTGCTTGCATCTTCTAATCTGTTCCATTGATCCTCAGGTCTATTTCTTTGCCAATACCAAGCTGATTTTATCACTGTGGCTTTATAGTACTGTTTCAAGTCAGGAATTGAGATTCCTCCTGCCTTGCTATTGTTGCCTAGAATTGCTTTTGCTATTCTAGGTTTCTTCTGTTTCCAAATGAATTTTAGGTGTGTTTTCCCTAAATCTGTGAGGTATGTCAACGGTATTTTGATTGGGATTCTGTTAAATCTATACAACAGTTTTGGGAGTATAGCCATTTTCACAATGTTGGTTCTTCCTAACCAAGAGAAAGGAATGTCCTTCCGTTTTCTAATATCCTCTTCAATCTCCTTTTTCAGCATAGTATAATTTTCAGCATATAGGTCTTTTACATTTTTAGCTAGGTTGATTCATAAGTATTTCATTATTTTAGATGTTATTGAAAAGGGTGATATTTCCATACTTTCTCTCTCAGTGAGTTGTTTGTGTACAGGAATGCTATTGATTTTTGAGCTTTGACTTTGTATCTAGCTACACTCCTGAACTTGTTTATTACCTCTAGCATCTTTTAATGGAGTTTTTTGGCTTTTCTATATAGAGTATCATGTCATCTGCAATTAGTGATAATTTAGCTTCTTCCTTTCCTATCTTTACTCTTTTTATTTCTCTCTCTTGTCTGATGGCCCTGGGTAGTGTTTCCAGAACTATGTTGAAAAGGAGTGGTGAGAGTGGACATCCTTGTCTTGTTCTTGATTTTAAAGTGAAAGCTTTCAGTTTTTGTCCATTTAGTATAATGTTGGCTGTTGCTTTGTCGTAGATGGCCTTCATAAGGTTGAGGTAGATGCCGTGTATTCCGAGTTCCTGAAGGGTTTTATCATGAACATGTGTTGGACTTTGTCAAAAGCATTTTCTGGGTCTATTGAGATGACCATGTGGTTTTTGTTTTTGACTCTGTTTATGTGGTGTATTACATTTATTGATTTGCATACGTTCAACCATCCCTGCATTCCTGGAATGAACACCACTTGGTCATGATGTATAATCTTCTTGATGACTTGATGCATTCTATTTGCCAGTATTTTGTTGAGAATCTTTGCATCAATGTTCATTAGTGAGATTGGCCTATAGTTCTCTTTTTTGCTTGCATCTTTCTCTAGTTTTGTCATGAGAGTAATGCTTGCCTCCAGAAGTGATTTAGGGAGGATTGCTTTTTTCTCAATTTCATTGAAGAGTTTAAGGAGTACTGGCATCATATCTTCTCTAAATTTCTTATAGAATTCAGCTGTGAATCCATCAGGACCTGGACTTTTCTTTGTTGGTAAGTTTTTAATTACATTTTCAATTTCAATAGCTGATATTGGGTTGTTCAAAATTGCTATATCTTCTTGGTTAAGTTTTGGTAGTTCATATGTTCTTAGAAATCTCTTCATTTCCCCTGTGCTTTCCACCCTATGTGAGTTGAGATTCAACAGATTCATGATCTGTTGAATTTCCATGGGAGCTGTAGTGATTTCTCCCTTTTCAGTTCTTATTGCATGAATTTCAGTTTTTTCTTTCTTTCTCTTGATAAGGTTAGCTAGTGGTTTTTCAATTTTGTTTATTCTCTCAAAAAACCAGCTTTTTGCCCAAAGTTTTTCTGCAGCACACTGGCTAGGAAAATGCTGCCCTCCCCCAGCCTGCTGCTGATCTGGAAGGTGCATGCTGTGAGCCAGACCCTCCCCCTCTGTCACCACTGGATGCTTCAGCACATTTTTGTGTTCCCTGCTGGAAGCCACTGGCTCAGAACAGCCTCATCCCAACTATTGAGTTACAACCAGGGTCCTGGCCCAGCCCGAGCAGTTCCCACCAATCTGCTTTGAACCAGGAGCCATCGACCTACACCACCTCCTGTTTTGATTCATGCTGGCCCTGCCCAACTCCAAAATGTTGTGTAGCCAATCATCCTGCTCTGGGAAATCCAGTTCCCATCACTCATCAAAGTTCACACATCTTGACTCACCATTTCCACTTCCCACCTCAGCACCTCCTCCAGCTGAGGTTCTTGAACTCCCCAATCCCTGCTCTCAGCAGAGCCACGACCTCATCTTGATCATGAGTTGCCTGACTCTAAGATGTGCCCGGTACAGCAACCAGAATTTACCCAGCTCCAGCCCTCCGTCCACACTTCTTCTTCTTCTTTCTTTTTTTTTCTTTTTCTTTTTCCTCAGTTTCTTCCTCAGTTGTGAGAATTCCTCTCCTTTTGTCTGGATTTCTCCATGTTGTTAGATTCTAGCAACTGAGTTGTTTTCTTTTCAGAGAGGCTATCTTATTGGGCTACCACTCAGTTGGCCATCTTGTATTCTCCTTCTATTTTATCTTGTCTTTTGTGAAGGCAGATAAAATGGCTAGAATTTCTTTCTTTTTTTTTTTTTTGGTGCCAGGGATCAAACTCTCGACTGCACACTTGCCAGGCAGGTGTTTATGCCATTGAGGTAAACCCCCAGCCCAATGGCTGGAATTTCAATGATCATTATGTTACATTCAGAAGAGGGTCACATATTCAAAGGGTAACAATTGAGGACAATAAAAGAGACTGGCTGTTGCCATATTAGCCTTGGTGTAAAAACCACTAGATTTTTTTATTACATGAAAAATAAATGAATCTCATGTAAATCAATGTTTTTAGGTCCCTAATAGCAAGAGAATAATACAATTTCTAATTCATATTTTGTTAATGTTACATTCTACTTTGAGGGATCTTCTCTATTATGGACTTCTGGCTCTTCCTAGTACTACCTGTCCATCTATCTGCACTAGTTTCTGCAGCTTGCACTTTAGATATAATTTATCTCTTCATGAATGAATCTTATCTCTTGATCCTTGTTTATCTTCAGTTCTGTCTTGTCTTCAACAGAAGCCTATCACATTTCATCTAGGTTACAGTGAGTACACAACAAATGCTTCCCAATTAATGTAAATTTAGCAATTTGATTCTCTCAGGGTGTTTTCTCTGTGCACTTTTCTCCATACCAACTTAAGATAGCCTCGCCAGCTCCATTTTCAGGGGATAGTGAAAAACCTACTAGTACACAGATATGATGGATGACACTATATGAAATCCATAATTCAAGGAATAGAGGAGATTGGATAGTGTGACCTATGATTTATAGGTGGAAAGACACCACTTATCACCTCTAGGCAGATCTGTTACACTTAACTGGCTGTGCTTATAATGTGTAGTATATGGCTTTCCACATAGGAAAAAAATCTTACATTCCTATTATAATTTGCTATTTCTTTTTTATATCCGTAATATTAGGAAAACAGTGAAAGATGTTCACAATGTAACTCATAGAAAAGCAAATTTTGTTTTCATTCTTGGAGTTTGAGAGTGAACATTTGGACTTGTAGTATACAGCATGGTCTGGTTAGTTGAAGAAAGTTGCCTGACAAAATCAGAGATGACGGGAGAAGAAATATAAACAACAGGAAAGTCATGTCTGCTGGTGGCTCCTAAGGTTTCCAATTTGTCCATTACCATCCTGAGAAAATCAAGTGAGTATGGGTGGGTTTGTATATTTGTTATTTCAAAAAAAGTAGCAATACCTACTGAAAAATCCAGTCAGTAATAGAAAAAATGTTTTTCTAAGGTACGTATATGTCCTCCAGAGTACTAAAGTTATTGTGCCTAGAAGAAACTGAAGATTTAGTTTGATATTACAAGTTCTGGTTCTTTAATTGAACTGACTGAAATTAATTTGTCTATACAATGGGGTCCATATATTCAAATTCCAACCAGTAATTAAATATTTTCTCTTGGCTGCTGTTCTTATTTCCTTTCCTGTACCTTTTTTAAAATGCTATCATGTCTGATAGTTCCAAAAATGTCTTAAGTTATAGTCATTTAAAATTCTGATAAAAAATAAAATAGAGGGCAGGGAATATAGCTCAGCAGCACAAGGTACCTGCCTGGGAAGCACAAGAGCATGAGTTATATCCCAAGTACCAACAATACATAAATACATAAATAAATAATAAAATAGATTGGAGAAAGTTTGTAAACCTTTGTGTATATATGACAAGTAAAATTCTGGACAAAAGAAAAACAGAAATCCTTTTATTGCCCTCAGACCACTTTAATCACTAACTTTATTCTTCTTTAATTGTCAGGTTATTTTGTTTTTTGGAAAACTGTCAGTTGGACTGGTTATGTAGGTAGATGGTAGAGTGTGTGCCTCACATGCACAAGGCCCAGGGTTGAATCTACAGCATTAACAAAACAAACACCCAAAGAAACAAACAAGCAAAACAAAACCACCAGTAAACAGATAAACTACTTATTATATTGTTTAGTTTGCATAGTATTTCTCAATCATTTGTCTAAGATTTGGTAGCAGGTTTATCTTTAGTGTGTCAAGATGCTCTGGATACCCTGGATCTCTTCTGTCCATTTTTGAAGATAGAGATAAATAGAGAGAGAGAGAGAGAGAGGCAGAGTCAGAGAGACAGAGACACAGAGAGACAGAAAGAGAGACAGACAGAGTAATGAATAAGCATTTCTTATACAAGGTGTGAATTTCCCTTCCCTGCCTGTATAATAAAACAACTTTTCACTGATTTAGAGAGCCTTCATGTACTGTCATGGAATTTCACATAGCATTGCTTCTGATGGAGAAATCACTTTAGAGCAAAAATGTATAGCAATGGGCTTATGCTCATAAAATTCAGTGGTCTCATTATGTTTCCCAATATCCATAAATAGATGGGTTAAGTGAACAGAGGAATGGTTTTCTTTCTATTTTTTATTTTCTCATAAGTATCTGTTTGCAATGCATAATAATTATGTTACTCCTGGGGAGTTGGCACATGCACATAACACTTCTTAATTTTTAAAATAATTTTCTTCCCTCTCCTTTCCCCTCTCTCCATTCTTAGTCATTTTCCCTTTTACAAATGTTTGCTTTTCCTATTATCTATCTTTTACTTCATTATTTATCTATATTTTGGGTTTATTGTGTAAGAGAAATGATAAAATATTTAATCTTGTATGTATGATTTATTTTACTTAATATTATGTTCACAAGGTGCATTCATTTTCCTGTAAATGACTCAAATTTATCTTTTTATGACAGAGTAGTATTCCATTATACATACTTATTACATTTTCTTTATCTATTTAACTGTTAATAGGTATATATGCTGCTTCCAAGATTTAGCCACTTAGAAATAGTGTTACTACAAACATGGGTATCTATGGATCATTGTAATATGATGTCTTTATCTCTTTTGGGAAGATACCCAGGAAGTAGTAGATCAGACTAGTAAATTTTCTATTTTCAGTTTTTGAGGAATCAAAGTATTCATCTCCATAGTGATTGTATTATTTTACATTTCTCCCAATAATATAGAAGGATTGCTTTCCTCCTACAGCTAGCCCAGAGCTTGTTATTTTTTTTGATTTCTTGGTAGCCATTCTTCTAGAACAAGGTGGAATATCAGTGATGGTTTAATTTACATTTTTTAATGTCCAGATATTTTGAACATTTTTCACGTACTTATTGGCCATTAGTATTTCTTTTGAGAAGTGTCTGTTAATTTCAGTTGCTGATTTTTTGATTGGGTCTTTTATTTTGGGATATACATATTTTTTAGTACTTTATATTTGTCCAAGGCATATCTGGCAAACTTTTCCCATTTTTAAATTTTATTGAAAAAAGGCAGAACAAAATAATAGGAGGATAACAATAGTTAATACATTACATGTTGTTATCTTGTTTGGTTCTTTTGCTGTGAAGGAGCTTACTAATTTGATAGGATCCCATATTTGAATGTTGGACTTATTTCCTATGAAATTGGAGTACTACACAGAAAGTGTTTGCATATAGCTTTGTCTTCTGGAGTTTTACCTGTTTTTATGCTAGCATATTAAGTGTTTCTGTTTTAAAATGTAGACCTTAATCTACTTTGATTTTAGTTTGGGTGAGAGATATAGATTTAAACTGCTGAATGTAGATAGCAAGTTTTCCCAGAAGTATTTTTTAAAGAGGGTGTCTTTTCTCTAGTGTAAGTTTTTGGCCCCTCTTATCAAAGACCAGATATTTGAATGTTACTGGAATTTCTTCTGCATCTTAGATATGTTCCATTGATCCACATGTCTGTTTTATTACCAATGAAATGATGTTTCTGTCCCTGTGTCTTTTATATATACCTTGAAGTATGGGAATGTGCTACCTCTTGCATTGATTGCTGTTGTTTTCCAGGATTTATTTTACTAGTTTTAGTTTTTCCTGATTCCATATGAATTATAGGGATTGTCTTTCCTTTTGTGATGAATCTTAGTAATATTTTGATTAGGATTGTGTTAAACTGATATATCAGTTTTAGAAGCATGGCCATTCTGATAATATTGGATGTGCCACAGTGCCACACCACTCTGCCATGGAGCCAACTAATTATGAACTGAAACCTCCACAAATTGTGAGCTAAACCTTCCTTCCTTCAATCTGAGTGTCAGATATTTTGTCCCAGCAATGAGAGAAAAGTGACATTTTCTTATCCACATTTCTTTTATTTCTTTCTTTTGCCACCCTGGCTAATGTTTCAAGGACTATGTTGAACATCAATGGTAATAGTGAATATTATTGCCTTTTTCTTGATTTCAAAAGGAAAGTTTTCAGGTTCTTTCTCCTTTAAATATAATATTGGATGCTCACTTTGGCAGCACAAATATTGATATGATGTTGGGAGTAGATTTATCTTAAGTAGCTTTCATCAGATTGAGATAACTTCCTTTTATGCCTATGTTCTTCAGTTTTTTTTCTTAATCAACAGGATGTTGGATATTTTCAAAGGCTTTTTATGTGGCTATTAAGATGATCATGTGATTTTTGTCTTTACTTTTTCTTATGTAATAGAATGCATTTATTTATTTACTTATATTGTACCATCCTTGCATCCCTGGGATGAACCCTACTTGGTCATGTTGTATGATCTTTTTGATGATTTGCTGCATTCTGCTTATCAATATCTTATTAAGGATTTTTGTGTCTATGTTTATTAGAAAGATTGACCCATAATTCTCTTTTTTGTTTGAATCCTTTTCTGATTTAGAGATCAGGATATGTTAGCTTCTGAGAAAGACTGGAAAATCTCTCCTCTCAATTTCATTAAATAATTTGTGGATTATTATTGATTTTAGATCTCCTCTGATGTTCTTATAGAATTTGGTTGTGAATCCATGAAGTCCTGGGCTTTTCTTATTTGGTAGTGTTTTTCTTATTTCTTCAGTTTGATTGCATGGCATTGCTTTGTTCAAGATTTTTATGTATTCTTGGTTTGGTTTTAGTAGTCCATATGTGTAAAGGAACCTTTGCATTTCTTTTGAGTTCTCCAATTATTTTACATATATTTTTTGCTGCAGTTGCTATTAATTTTCTGGATTTGGTCACTGTCTCTCTGTAATTGTAACTTTTTCTTTTTTATTTAAATTGATTTGTGTTTTTTCACACCTTTTTTGGGTAAGATTGGCTAAGGGTTTGTCTCTTTTTTCATTCTTTCAAGTAACCAGCTCTTTGATTTATGAATTTTTTTGGTACTTTTTTGTCTCATTTTATTGATTTGTACTCTGGTCTTTACAATTTCCTTCCTTGCAAAATTTTTGTAGTCTAATTGTTGTTGGAGTTTTAGAATCTTGTACTGTAACATTATGTTATTTCTTTGGGCTTTTTTTCTGATGTGGACATTCACAAGTAAAAACTTTCTTCATAGCACTGCTTTCTTAGGACTGATTTCATTATATCCCATAATTTTCTATAAGTTGTATTGTCATTCTCATTCAACATAAAAGCTGTCAAATTTATTCTTTAATTTTATCTGTGACTCATTGGTTGTTTAAGATTCTACTATTTAATTTTATTATAAAGTTATTGTGGTTTCTTATGCCATGGATTTCCAATTTTCAGTGCACTGTGGTCTGATAGTAAGCAAGGAATAATCTCAATTCATTTGCATTTACTTAAGCATGTTCTACGAGCCAGTACATTGTCTATTTTAGAGAATGTCCTGTGTGCATCTGAAAAGAATATGTATTCTGATGTTGTGGGATGGAATACTCTATAGACATCTACTAAGTCCATGGTGTTGAAAAGTTTAGTTCAATTATAATATTTTATTATTGATTTTATTGTCTAGTTCATGTGTCTTTTTGTGACAGTGTGGTATTGGGTTTCCTACAATACAGTTGTATTAGGGTTTATTTGATTTTTCATGTTTGTTAATATTTGTTTGATATAATTGAGTGCATTGGTATTTGTTGAATATATATTTATGATTGTTAGCTCTTCCATTTGGATTTTTCACTTTAGTAGGATGTAGTTACCTTCTTTATGTGTCTCGATCAGTCTTGGCTTGAAATTCACTTTGTGTGAAAATAACATAGCTACCCTTGCATTTGTCTGGGTTTCTGTTACATGGAGTGTTGTTTTCCATCCTTTGACTTTTAGTCTATGAATTTCTTTTTGAATTAAATGTGTTTCTTGTATGCAGCATATTGTTGGATCTTTCTTCTTGATCCATTCTGCTAATCTGTGTTTTTTGATTGGTATATTGAGACCATTAACACTGATGGTTATAACTGAAATGTATTGACATCCTTGTTATGACTTTTCCTGTTGGCTTCCCCAATTTTTTCACTTTCCTCTAATCATTTGCCTTCCTGGTAGATTTCTTCTGTTGGGATTCATGGAGCTGTAGTCTTATTATCTCTTTCTAGAATATTCTTCAGAAAATTTTGAAGTGTTGAGTTTGGTGATTATAAATTTTCTCTGATGTTCTTTGATACAGAAGCATCTTATTTCTCCATTGGTTTTGAAAGATAGTTTTGTGGGAGAACATATATATGGATTATTTTCCTTTAGAACTCAGAATACTTCAACCCAAGCTCTGTTTGACTTGAGAGCTTGTGTTGAGAAGTCAATTGTGAATCTGATCATCTTTCATTATAGAAAATTTTTTTCTTTTCCTTAATGGTTTTTAATTTGCTTTGAAATTCTGGAATCTTAACAATGTTATTCCTGGCTATAGATTTTTTTCTGATCATGGCTGATTGAAGTTTTCTATGCCTCACTTATCTGTATGTCAAATTCTTTTTCTCTACCAGGCAAGTTTTCTGTCAGGATGTTTGTGAACAGTTTTATAAAAATGTCATTTGTAGTGTCTCCTGGTTTATCCTTGACTTTGACCAATCTTAAGTTATTATTCTTTTTCTCATCTAATAGCTGCTAGATTTATTTATCATAATCCCTTGCTATTTTTGAGTAACCTTTCTTTTACTGGTCACTAACTGCAATCCTGTCTTCAATATCTGAGATCCTATCTTCACATTGGTCTAATCTGATTCAAATACTTTCATTGGAATTTTTATTCTACTTGGTATCAGCTTGAATCTGCTTTATGGATTCCATTTGTTTCCTATGTTGAGCTGCCATAATTTTTTTTTTTTTTGGTACCGGGGATTGAACTCATGACTTCACACTTTCCAGGCAGGTGCTTAAATCACTGAGCTAAATCCCCAGCCCCATAATTTTTTTAAAGCTCATCTTTTTCTTTTGTCTGTATTGGCTCTAGCATAACTAAGTATGGCCCTTATTTTGGATACCATCTCTGTAGTTATCTGAGAGATTAGTTTGGATTACATTTATTCCAGAGCCTCATTCAATTACTTTGTTGTTACTACTTCAGAAAGGCCTGATGGGAGACTCTCAAATTGTCTCACCCCATTACCCTCTGCATTTGCCTTTGATAAACTCAGGGTCTGGGGTTGAATTTTGTTTAAGTCTCTTCTCCTTTTCTCTTTCTTTCTTTCTTTCTTTCTTTCTTTCTTTCTTTCTTTCTTTCTTTCTTTCTTTCTTTCTTCTTTTCAAGTTTATTTCCTTGGGTGCTGCTTGGAAATTACCTATGGAAGGTTGCTTAATTACTAATACTTAGGACCCTTAGGTGATGACTACTTCTTTGAGGTATCTTTCAGGTGTGGCTGGTTTTTGGGTTTTGTGTATGTTGAAAGCTATTACCTCTTGTTGGAGATGAGAAGTTGTTTGTTTGGTCCAGTCTCTGGTTCCTCGGTTCTGTGCCACAGCATTTTCTGTTACCCTTAGTCAGTCTCAATCATGGAATATAAGGATGAATATTTGTTTAGAACAATTATGTCAATTTTGGCTACAGTAGTGCCAATAGCATCAAATAAAGTGTAGAATTGGCAAATTCACTGAACCCTTACTTTTTCACTTTTAACCATATAATCTAGATTTGTGATTATATAATAAAAAACAAACCAGAAAAGTATATGTATACAACAATATGTGAAATGATATGCCAATTTTGTCCTCAAGGGTTAAAATTTAATATAGTTTAAGGAGAAAATAGAGAATTGAAAGAAGTGGAAGAGATTAGAAGTAAGGTTGGAGGACCAAGGTGGATCATGCTAACTTTGGGAAACTGATGTAGAAACCTTGAGAGAAAGAGTTAAGGAAGGGATGAAAAGAAGAGAAGAGAGCCATAGAGAGGCTAGAAAACATATTCACACTTGTATAAAAAAATCAAACCGTGAAAGAGAAAGAAAGAAAAGAAAAACAAAAATTCAAAAGCAAACATGAGAGAGAAGAGGGTGAAGACAGGAAAAAAAGTCCACTTCAAATTTTCTCCAGGTTTGTCTCTGCTTTCACTGGCATACAACCTGTGGAGGTAGAGTCTTGGTCCATGTTGATCTCTCCCAGGAAGCCAGTAGTAGATTTTTGGTGAGTTAGTGGGTACCCTCAGTAAGCCTGCATTTTCTGGTGGAGACTAGTCAGTAGCATTTGGTTCAGTGTCTTCTGAGCACCTTCCATGGTCCTGAGCCCTGCTGTTAACCACTAAAGGGAACCAGTCACAGTTCTGTGTTGTGATCTCAGCCTGCCCATATCCAAAATAGCTCCAGGGCAATTGTTTTTTCCACAGCAATAGTGGGTCCCTTGAACTCACTGCCTGTCAGTGCAGTCTTTCACATTCACTGCTCCCCTCCATATCTGCTGATGGCATCCACTGCTGCATCTCTTCATGGAAGCCTCCTGGATTGCCAGCTGTCACCATCACTATGACTGTGAGTCTGCAACTTTAAACTGTTCCTCTCAAGCAGTTAGTCCTGTCTCAGGGAGAAGGCATCACTAGCTATCTCTTTCTTCATTGAAGTTTTGCTCTTTACTCTCTCTGGGGGTTTCAATTCATGTTTCAGGTTTTTCCTGGGTCCAGGGCACTCACTTTCCTCCTTCTGGTCTTCATATTGTTATATTCTAGTGTCTGAACAGTGACTCTCTGAGAGGCACTTTCTCTGCTGCTTATCATTCCATCATTTTCCCAGACTTGTTCTGATTGATTTAATATCAATACTGTTATATCTACACTATCATGTTTTTGTTATGTAATATAATAGGAAGAGCAAGCATCACTCAAGGAAAAATTAGGCAATTTATTTTTTTTTTCATACCAGGAATCAAACTCTGGACCTTGTGCTTTCCAGGCAGGTGCATTGCCACTAAACTATATCCTGGACCTTCAAGGAACACTTATGGTTTTTTGTCTGGGGGAGGGGTTAGTGTGTTTTAGTTTGTACATAGTATAATTTTATCATGTTAAGCATAATTATGAACTTGATATTGTACTTGGATATTAAATATGGTTCTAGATGTGTCACATTTTCCAAGTTGGCAAGAGGTGTACTGTAACTCTTAATCATGATATATTAATGAAAATTGCTTAATACATGCCTAGAAGATTACTAAAGCATGATTTAAATGGATGAATGACTGACATATAGCCCAGAAAACTGAGGGAACGATCCATCCGAATTGTGTGTGGCACCACTTGTATACTGAATGAAATAAAAAGAGAAAGAAAAAATAAACCTCAGCCATGATTATATATTTCAAACTTACAGTGCAGACTTGCATTGAAGATTCTTTAGTGAACTTACAGTCCTTTGATTTTGGACTGACACTGCACACTTGATCTCTCTTGATTTTCAGTTTCAACTTTCTTGGACAAGAAGAGATTCTTCTCTCTCTCTGATTCTATAGACAGTCATTGTGGACCCTCTGTCTTCTTACCTGCTCAGACTGGGGAGGCTCACTTGTGTAATGGTAGGAGTTTTACCATATTTTTCTAATCAGAATTGTGGGAGAGAAAAAACTAGACACTTTCATATAGGACCTAATTTCAGGTGTAAAGTTACATATATTATTGAGAAGTAAAAGTAAGAGTTTTAAGATATTTACAGCTCTCCCCTTTTGTTGTATACATATAAATAATATATTTCAATGACTATATAACTATATTTTATATTTAAATACAAAAATCACAGTTATTCTTTGCTTTTTTTCTTTTTTTAATTTAAAGAGAAACAAAAGCATGTAAAGGGTAGAGATAATACAGAAATTCAAAAAATAGATAAACAATAAGAAATCACCAGTTGATAAATTACATATTGTCCTCTTAGAAATAGTTGTTCAAGTTACAAAATTAAAGCATACAAAGTAGATATTCAAACAGTGAGAGTGTAAACAGCTATGCATGCATGAGTCTCTACATGTATTTCTATCCT